>BSBK01001223.1:2237500-2354693 GCA_027943335.1 Chamaecyparis obtusa | reverse complement strand
ACATATATATACTAGACATATATATATACTATATAATATATATATATATATATATATATATATATGATATATATATATATTATATATATATAGACATATATATTATATATATATATATATATATATATAGACATATATTATATATATATGTCTATATATATATATATATGTCTATATATATATATATATATATATATATAGACATATATATATATATATATAGACATAATATATATATATATAGACATATATATAATATATATATATAGACATATATATATATATATATAGAATATAATATATATATATATATATATATATATATATATATATATATATATATATATATATATATATATATATATATATATATATATATATATATATATATATATATATATATATATATATATATATATATTATATCACGTCACTATTTTTTGCAACATAGACTAAAACATATAACAATAAATAATGTTCTTAAACCACTAACTTGAAAATCTCCAAGTTCTGATTCAAAGAAACCTTTTTTTAAAGAAAAAAAAATACTAAGTTCTACTTCTTCAAAATTCTTCTAACCCCTTTACTCTACTGAACTAAACTACTTAAAGTTTTTTGAATCCGAGAGGTCTCCCAAAAAAACCCAACCTCTCAGTTAAATAGTTAAGATCATATCAAGCATCAAAGGACATGTGGCCCTATAAGTTTTTAAGCATGAAATTGAGAAATTTAAATATCAATATCTGCCTCTTTATCAGGGGCGCGCTCTTCTTCCCCTACGACATCTCCTCCTCTGGCGGTCTACTTTTCTATTTCCAACTGTTTATGCACTTGTAGGAGTTCTTTGGCAAGCTGCATATGCGGCACCTTTAGATTCATCACCCTAATCATGGCGGCTTCCTTGGTCCACCTAGATTTCTTAACTTTCTTGATGGTTAGAGGGATCTGATCCACACTGAGATAGAGCATCGATTTGATGCAAGCAACCTGAGTTAAGTTGAAGGGTTTAGGGTTTGGCTTATCCTTCAATTTCTTCATTGTGTTCTCAAACACAACAAGAGCTATTTTCTATTCATGTTCTCCCATACTAACTGTATATGTATGAGTAAAATTTATTACCCTAAAGCTTGGTGATCATGGGTTTCTATAATTGTTTGATCTCATGCTCACTATCTTTGTTCTCAAAGATACTACTCCTAACTGTGCTCAGTCACCAACTGACATTTTTCCTTAGAACAAAGAAGGTAGACTCATCTAGATTTTTAACACCATGATCAGTATAGAACTTAACATAGCCATAATTCTCAATTTCCAAGAACTTTGACATTGCACCAAACCATTTTTCTTCATCCCGCTCCCATGCCTACCTCTAAGCTTGTAGTTCCCCTATTAAAACCTTTGAATCATGCAAGAGTTCATGGACACCCTTTAAATACCTGGAACCACTTTTACTGATCTCACAAATCCATTCATTGACATAAACCACCAAAGCACGCCCTCTCTAAACTTGATTAATGAAATTCTTGCTTTCAGTTGATTTAGGATCAAATACTTAGGGTGACTGAACAAGGGGGGTAGCATCAAAGCTACAAAAGGTATTTATGAACTCAGATAGGGTTACTATGGTCTGTTTCAGCTCCTTTTTCTTGCCATCCTACCAAGAAGTGTTTAACATTTGCTGTGCAGTTTCCTTGAACAAATTGTTCTTACCAGCCTTGTCTAAATTACCTAGGTCCACCTTAGTAATTTCAAAGTCTTCAACCTTGATTTCCTATCCATCTTCTTTTTCCTCCTTTGGCTTATAAGTGGCAACTTCAGCAGTGCATTTTCTAGTCTTTGTATTAGTGATCATGCGAGCTGTACTTTTTATTTTCTTTTCCTTGGGAATTTTTTGGATGCACTTACTCACAATAGCTTTAACTGGAAGAGAAGTAGGAACCAGATTACACTTTTTACTTATAGAGGTTAGCGGCCAAGGAAGTAAAACTCTGGTACTTAATGACTATTTAGGTGCCTTGGCTGGTGTGGATATGACTTCTAGCGTAGCATCGTCCAAGTCAAAGAGGTCTTTTTCTATTTGCTCATTCTTTGGAATATGGAAATTGATATCTTCCATTTTATCATCATCTAGATTTATTGTCAATGACTTAGCCTGGGCCATGTCTCTTTTGGGTTTTCACTTAGTTCTTGATCTAGTTACTCTCTGTGGGAGAGCAGTTGTGAGGGAGTCTGTCACAACCTTTTTCTTTGACCTCTTGACGTGGAGCTTCCGAGTAGTTCCTACAGTTTCAATACGTGCAGGTGAATTAGAAATGGAAAGAGAAGGACATAAATTAGAGCAAACAATTCCTTCTTCTTCTACTCTATTCTCTTTATCATTTCTTCTTCTCTGGAGCCACTTATTGGTTAATTGGATAACATGAGAAGTTCTTTTCTCAATATCATCTTCCTCATTTTTATCCTAGTCAATCACCATTTTTTTCTTCTCCATAGACTTTTGGTAGCTTGGGTCAATCATATCTGACCCATCATCAGTCACACCTTCCACACTTATTTGCAACCTCATGGACTAAATTTGTGAAAAACATAATCAACTATGTTCTCTTTCTTCTACCTGTGACTCATCATTGCAATCCTCCTAGAAATTTTATAGGTGAGGGATGGGAAAGATATGTGCCCTAAGGCCTAGGACTCCACTAGCATAATTTTTATTATCAAACCCCACCCGTTCTGTATAAAATTTGAAGTTGAAATCATGGATATCAAACCCAATGCTAACAACATCTGCCATGGTATTGCATGAAAACTTTCGTAGGGTAACAGGGAAGTATTTAGTCCATTGATCTTCTTATAAAAACCTTTTCAAAATTGTTGACAATTGTCGACAAACCTCTGCTAGTACAAAACACTCAAAGGTATATTTGAGAAGCTTTAACGGCTGATCTTCAAACCCCCCAACCCTGACATAGGTAAACTCTAGGAATTTGATGTAGTAACTTTCGTAGTTGATTATCAGGGTTTGGGCTTCAGTACCGAGTCTCTTACCAGATGAACTAGCAATTTCATAACACAATTTTCCCAGGAAAGTATCACGAACCCTTTTATAGTCTGCAGTAGCTTTATCTTTTTGCAAAATAGGGTAAAATTCATATACAAACATATCAGCAACTAATGGTTCATGTGGGAGACCTAGCCAGGTTCAGCTACATGCAAGGCAGTAAAGGAGATATGAAGACATATAGAAATGACTCCCTATCAACTTGGAGGTATTTAATTTTTCTCGTAGGGAAATCATGATTAATTCTAACCAGTCCAACATTTGGGTCCTGTCCAGAATAATCTAAACATAGAAATACATCCAATCGGCAAATAAAAAGGTAGACTAAGACCCATTGACCTAATGCAACATGACCATAACATCACTAATATATGAATGAACATGGGTTCTATTGAATTTCTTAAGGATATGAGAACCACCCCTTTGAGGATTTAACAACTAGTTTTTAGCCATTGAAGTACAGTAAGCATCCCTATTTTCATTAAATTTCACAATAGCCTGGGTTGGGGAGAATGCAGAAAACTCTTTTTCTGGTATTTGTAGGGCTTGAGAAACTAGCTCTTGTTTGACTGGGATCAACATAGAACCATCCTTTCTCCTTATAGACTCAGACCTAGCATCATAGCACCGGATAAATTCAAAAATGTGCTCTGTACAGGGAATGGCAGGAGGAAATGTGGCTGCTGAACACAAATTACTATGCAAAATTTCAAGAGCTAGGGTATTTTCTAAAGAATCCAAGAGTTTAGCAGTAAGTTTTTCGATATCATATCCTTGCAAATCAGTATCTAATGGGGCCATCACACACCAGACTAGAAGAATTCCCAAAAAAATGAAAAACTGACTTCATCTCTCTACAAATATAATACCAACTTCTTTCCCACTGAAATAAAACTATGAAATGTAAGGAAGAATAGCCAACTGACCTTTAAATTGTAGACATCACAGATTTCAGAGCACAACAAGAGCTATCCCCATGCACCAGCTTGTGAAGAAGACTTAAGCGTTTGTAATGAAAATGAATGCAATAATAAGCTTAAGTAATACCTGAAGGGTACGTGGATTAATTACAAATCTTCACAATTAAATGTTGTAGATTTGATTTGACCTTCACGCCAAATGATATTAATCATTAATTAAAACCATTCCCAAGGCCATCACTTCTAATTATGGTCATGCAAACCAAGGGTGTACTTTAGCATACCTAACATGTAATAGTATTCATTCCTTTATTTGTGGGCCCCCAATACCACTCACTTAAGAAAGTAATGCCTTTTGCTGATGTCATCGTACCCCCTTTGAACACTCTTGAATTTACTTCCCCTAGGTTCTCAATAGTTCTTCTTAGTTCCCTGTTATTCACTTCTAATAGCCTTCCAACAATTCATATTCAAAATAGTCAACTTGCAAATCTTTACAATGCATACTATTCAAGCTTTAACTATATTCTGAATATCTCAAACATATAACCGATCACCTGCAAGCCTGTAAACCTTAAGCCAAAATGTTAGAAAAAAGGTGAACAGTCATGAACCTACGTGAACACAGTTCTACATTGGTCACCAATGTTCAAAGAAGTTCAAGGGTGTTCATGACGGTTGGTGACTTGGAAGATCAAATAACTAAGGAAGGAAAATGGCATTTGAACCAGCTACTAGGACAAGAGGAAAGTTCATAGAGGGTAGATTTTTGATGGGTAGGCACTGTTGAGGTTGCATAATCATTTAGAATTGACTCAAGGACCAAAGAAAAAATTGGGATTAACATCGGCTCCGACTGGGGACTACTTTTTGACTCAAAAGGAAAAGAACTCAGAATCACTGGTTTCACAAAAGAAAAAGGCTTAGACAACAACACTAACTACTGATAAGGGAACTAACCTACTATGTACAAGGCAGGGACTCTAAGGGAACTTACAGTTTTACTAATTTCATATCCTGCCCATTATAAGAATAAGGTAAGATAGAACCATCTGGATAAGCTATCTTGAAAGCATTTGAACCCAATTCCTCCTTGACTATGAAAGGGCCCTTCCACAAAGATTCAAATTTACCATGTGCTCCTTTTAGTTCCTTTCTTTTGTCCCACAATAGCACTTCAACCCCTTTCATGAATTTCCTTGGCCGTGCCTTCCTGTCAAAAATTTCCTTAACCTTGAGTTGATGTTCTATAATCCTATCCACTAAAGCTTCCCTCACAGCTTCAAGTTTTTGCAAGTACATCACTCTCTTGTCAAGGGAATCTCTGAAAGTTTGATCTTCAATAGACGCTTGTAATTTGATTGCTAATAGTTCTAAAGGCAGTGAAACTTATGCCCCTATGCCATAAACAAGTTCAAATGGTGCCATACCGATCATCCCTTTAGGAGTGATTCTATCTGCCCAGAGAGCTTCAAATAGTTTCTTATGCCAATTCTTTCCATTAACATCCACCAAATTTTTCATTATGGAAACTAAATTCTTATTACTGGACTCAACCTATCCATTCCCTTGAGGGAAGTAATCGGAAGAATGTACTAGAGAAATAATATGATCATAACAGAATAAAGTTAGCTCTTGAGATGAAAAATAAGTTGCATTATCCGTTACAATCTTTTGGGGGACACCGAAGTGAACCAGAATATTGTTCTTCAAAAACTCACATACCACTTGGGAATTGGCCTTTTTAGTTGGGATAGCCTCCACCCCCTTAGTAAAATAATCGGTGGCTATCAAAATATACATATCACCAGCACTTGAGATAGGATTCACGGGTCCTATAAAATCAAGTCCCCACTGTTTAAAAGGTTCATCAATCACAATTGGTTTCAGGGGCAAGGCAGCTAATTGAGGCTTTCCAGTTAATAATTGACACTTCTCACAATTTCTAACAAATGCATAAGCATCCTTGAACATACCTAGCTAGTAAAAACAATTACGCAAAATTTTGAAAGCTGTGATAGAGGATGAAAAATGGCCACTACACGCCTCTTCATGAAAAGCTTTGAGCAACTGTTTCTGTTGTCCTTCATCATCACAATCTGAGGAATGTTCCATCTATCCCTCTCTTGAAAAATGCACCTTGCCACATCACATATTTGTCTTCTTGTAGTCTGAGGGTGCGTCTCTCCTTTGGTGTCAAGCTAGAAGGGCATTCACCATAGGTCAAGTAATAGGCTATGTTACTGAACCAAGGATCTATTAGGCTTACTAATAATGCATGGGATGTCTCACTTTCTATATTTTCCCTTTTTTTTATATCCTCAGCTATAAACTTACATAATCCTCTCCCTTTGACTAATTTAGTGGACTTTATAGTCAAGTCATACTCCTAAATTTTGGTCACCCATGCTGCTCTCTTATTTACTGCAACCTCTTGTTGTGTAAGCAAACTCTTCACAGCAGTGTTAGGAACAAAGACCTCAGAATGTGAATGCAAAATATAAAACTTGAACTGCTTAACAACTTTGACAACTACGAAAGCTTATTTTTCAATGAGCAAATATTTGAGTTCATGCTTTTTCAAGGGAGTACTCATGAATGCAATGGGTACTTCATTTCTAGTGTCATTTTTCTAAGTAATCATAGCTGACAAGGTATGATCAGAAGCATAATAGTAGATAACAAAATCCTTTTTGTAATCAGGATATACCAGGGAAGGAGCATGAGCTACTACTTCTTTAATCTCTTTGAAGGATTTATGCCCTACTTCTATCCATTTAAAGGGTTGTTTCTCACTCATCATCCCTACAATATGCCTAGTGAGTTCAAAGAAATCTGGTACAAAGGCCCGAAGGAAATTTATCTACCCAAAAAAAGATTTTACACCAGTTCTTGTAGATGGAAGACTCAGCTGCTGAATGGCTTTTACCCTTTCGGGGTCTATTCTTATTCCTTCCTTAGAAATGATATGACCTAACAGTTTGCCTTTAGTAACACAAAATATTGACTTCTTAGGATTGAGTGAGATACCATGGTCACGACACCTTTGAAGTACTAATTTCAAATCTCTGAGGTGATGCTTTCACTTGTAGGAGTAGACTCTCAAATCATCTAGATATATAACAATAATCTTATTCTTCATATTAGCAAAGGAAAAGTCCATTCCCTTTGGAACATTGCCCTAGCATTAATCAGACCAAAGGGCATTCTAATGTAAGAAAATGTCCCCCAGGGTGTGATGAAGGCTTTTCTATGTTTATCATTTTTTGTCACATTGACCTGATTGTATCTTGAGAATCCATCCAGCATAGACATCATCTCAGATCTAGCTACTACCTATAACACATGTTCCATCTTTGGGAGGGCATAGTTATCTTTCAAACTCACTTGATTCAGGTTACAGAAGTCAACACAAATCCTTATTTCACCATTTTTCTTCCTTACCAAAACAATGTTCGCAATCCAAGTTGAGTGATGGATTGGGTATATAATCCTTTCTTTTAACATTTTATCTACTTCACGCATTATAGCTTCTGACACCTTAGGATTATAACTATGTATTTTTTGTCTGAAAGGTTTACATTCTGGTTTAAGAGGAATATTGTGGCTGAAATTCCCACCTCTAAAATCCTTTAAGTCATCATAATTCCATGCAAAAACATCTGTGAAGGACATCAATAAAGATTGTAGCCTCTCTTTCTCTTGTGAGGAAAGAGATCTCCCTATTGTTATCCATTTAGGCTGAGACTCATCTCCAATGTTAATCTTATCATATTCTTTGAGTACTTCAGGATGTGGATTTTCTTTTCTAGAGTTAAAACTATCATCTTTTCTTGAAAATAGATTCTCTAACATAACCAACCCCTTAGGAGTCTTATTACCTTTCAACTAAACAATTTCATCTGAACCAAGGTCTTCAGGAATTGATTCTTCATGCTCTTCTTTAGACCCTTCAAAATAAGTAGAGGCAAAAACTTCTACACAATCCATAAAGTCTTTAATGCTTGCATCATTCTCAAAAATTTGCAAATGTTCTACATTGTCAGGAATAGCTGGCCGATAGATCATTTCTATTTTATAGGTGGAGGTTTTAAAATTAGGATGTGGTAGCAACAAGGAAGCTGAAACAGCTAATGAGTCTGCTCTAGAATTTAAACTTATAGGGATGGTTTCAATAGAAAATGCATCAAAGGCTTCTATTTCCTTCCATACCAAATCCCTATAGTGTTTCAATCTTTCATTTTTAACTGTGAACTACCCTCTTACTTGCTTGACAATCAATTCTGCATCCCCCTTAGCAATGAAAACTTCAATACCATGAGCCTTCACTTCTTGAAGGCCTAGAAGAAAAGCTTTGTACTCAGCTGTATTATTGGTATTTTTAAAATCTAACTTAAAAGAGAAAGGCAAACACTCTCCACTAGGACTTTTTAGCACAACCCCAGCTCCTGATCCTGCATTAGCACAACTTCCATCAAACTCCATTGACCATAATTGTGTTACCTCGCTTAGTTCTCTTTGAAATGGGGAAACATTGTCTGACATGATCACATAATTGCCCAACTCACACTCCTGATATAAGATCTGAGCCTTTGGATTTTCAAAAGGAAAAACAATATATTTATTCTTTGCTTCTGGCACCAACTTGACCTTTTTCTTTGCAACAAGGATGACTGCTTCTGACTAGTCCATCTTGATTTCACCACCCATATCTCAGCAAAAGGTCTGACTCAATAACATCTCGTAACTTGTTGGAATTTTAGCCACTAAGATCATTAGTTTAAGTCTTTTATCTGGATGGGCGGCTAGGACATCTTGAGCATCTTTTACTTGACCTACTAGGGGCACTTGGTTTCCATCCATTGAATAGCATCTCCTGAAACTTTTTGTCAGAGTCAAGCCGAGGGATTTAGCAATAGAGGATGGCATGATATTATCAGATGCTCCTGAGTCAATGATACAATTTCTCAATTTAAGACCATTGAGGAGCAAGGAGATATAGAAAGGTTTAGGTTTCCTAGGTTCAAGTATATCACACTCGGCTTCTGGAGTGGAGGTATTGGAGGAATTATTTTGGTTATTTCCTATAGGGGGAACTACTAATGGAGGTTGAACCACAACATCAGCTTGATTTTTTGTGCATTGATTAGCATGCGAGGTATTAGGAGTATCACTTTTAACATATTGAACTAGCTTATCAAGTTCCTTAGGATTTAACCTTAGATATTCATTAGGTGAAATTTGGATAGCAGAAGATTGACAAAATTATACTATATCAAAAGAAGGAACCTTAGCACCTTTTTGCAAGATTTTAATTTTAGGAGGTTTCACATTAGAAGACAAAGGATTACTCACAGGTTCTTTACCTTTGCTGAAAACAATTGGCAGTGTAGGTGTGGAGTTGAGAGACCTCTGATTACAAGTGAGTATGGCACATGATGAGTCTTCAAGAGTGGCCAAAATATCTTCTCTTTCTGAGTCTGATTCATATTCTAAGTAGAATGATCCGGAATCACCAGGTCACTCTTGAAATTCTTCCCCATCCCTTCTTTCTCCCAACACATCTGGAGTCATTTTCATTTGTATGTGTCTCATCATGTCAGGGCAGGTTCCTCCATCATGATCTATCATCAAATGGAATGAACACATAGTTCCCTCTTTTGGGATTGCTTCAATAGCTAACCTAGGCTGAACTGAAGTTAGCTGAGGGTTTCTATTACGATATTGCCCCGATGATCTCTTGTTTGGGTCTTGTAGTGTGGGAGTATAAATTCCTCCTTGCTTGGGTACCTATCTTTTCAAAGCTATGACATCATTCATTATTCTTTGGACTACGGGGTCTATGGAAGAGGTAGACGCTTGGGAAGACTATACTTGTAGTTCCTTCTTCCATTTCCTAGCTATAATAAGGTCATCCTCCAATTTAGTTGCTTGAGCTTGGGCTGCTTCTAAATCTGCAGGCTTACTCCTCAAATGAAAGCCAATATCTGGTGGTATAGAGTTCACAAAAAAACATTGTTGATTTTCGGGAGTAGGTCTTTTATTTGCAGGGATTTTATGTACAACCTTATTATACCTTGCCACATAGTCCCTCATTGGATCATGGATTTCCTTTTTCATTTGTGTCAATTGAGCCAATAGGGAATGCTCATATCCACACTTTTAAAGCGTCCTTCAAAGGCTTGCTTCATCATGTCCCAATTTTTTATTGACCCAGCAGGAAGGTGACCAAACCATTCTACTACTCTTTCCGTTAGGGTTTGGACAAAGAGTCTAATAGCTACATCTTCAATCTGGACAACTAGAATACTAGTAGCTACATTGAAGGCATTTAAATGTTCATCAATAGACACTGTACCATCTCTAGTGAAATTTGGAAGAACATCTTTGCCACCCTTAGGAAGAGCATTATGTTGAGCCAAAGCTAAAGGTCTAATTGTAGCACCCCATGGTTGAGCCATGATAACTTTTGGAAAAATAGTTTGGAGGGGTGGGGCTTGAGTTCCTAACAAGGTTAAAACTTGCCAAATACAAGTCTTAGCAAAGGACTTGAAATTTTCTCTTGGAGGAGAAGAGGGTCTACTCTGAGCCTTTTTCTTGGGAGGATGAATCTTTGTGGTTTCAAGATTTCTCAATTCTTCAAAGACACTGTCAAAGATTCCTGCCTTTCTTTGAGATCTAGTATATGGTCTTGAATCCAGCGTGACAATTTTATGGCCTTTGTATGGCTCTTTCAACTACTACAACTTCTCAGGAAACTAGAATACCTCTCAATTATTCACCAATTTCTTCTTCCTCTTCTAAAACTAACTGAACCTACTGATACTGTTCATTACTTGTTTTCACTTTCCAGGCCAAGTTGTTCAAGTTTGCAATAATATCCTCCTACATGTCATGAAAATCTAGACTGCATTGTAAGACTAGGGGAAGTTCAACTTGACCAGGTATTCTATCAGAAGGTAATACCATAGTTACACATTTAAGGCAAGCATAGACAATGGCTTACTAATTCGCTTCCCTAGTAGAGTCACCAAAAATTTGTTAGTAAACAGATTTTCACCTTAGTTTTGTATCTTGATATGCATTCTCTATTGCTATGTGTAAGGTCAATCTTTACTAATAGTTGGGTAAGTATCTTATATCTTCACTTCCCTCTGAATTTTTCTTAGGTACAACTCCCTAATTTGATTTTCAATATAGATTTATCTAACAACTATCTTGTCTTTTGGCCTTTAACTAGAAAGCCCGCAAGGTTGCTATAACATTCTTTAGATGTTCAGCATCATACTTAAAACTTAATAATCAAGACTTACTCACACAGAAAAACATAGTTCTCCACATTCAAATCATGTAATTCATGAAAACTGAATTAATAAAGATTGAAGTATAAACTGCAAAGATCTCAAGATATTGGCTAAGACTTATATACCAGAAATGAACATGTTATCAAACATAGGATATGCATTCATTCGATTCCAAGCTACACAGATTTGAAGTAGGTATATATATATATATATATATATATATATATATATATATATATATATATATATATATATATATATATATATATATATATATATATATATATATATATATATATATATATATATATATATATATCACGTCACTATTTTTGCAACATAGACTAAACATATAACAGAAATATGTTCTTAAACCACTAACTTCAAAATCTCCAAGTTCTGATTCAAAGAAACCCTTTTTTAAAGCAAAAAAAATACTAAGTTCTACTTCTTCAAAATTCTTCTAACCCCTTTACTCTACTGAACTAAAGTACTTAAAGTTTTTTGAATCTAAGAGATCTCCTAAAAAACCCAACCTCTCGGTTAAACAGTTAAGATCATATCAAGCATCAAAGGACATGTGGCCCTATAAGTTTTTAAGCATGAAAATAAGAAATTTAAATATCAATATTTGTCTCTTTATCAAGGGCATGCTCTTCTTCCCCTACAACATCTCCTCCTTCTCTGGTGGTCTGCTTTGCTATTTCCATTTGTTTACGTGCTTGTAGAAATTCTTTGGCAAGCTACATATGCAGCACCTTCAGATTCACAACCCTAATCATGGCGGCTTCCTTGGTCCACCTAGATTTCTTAACTTTCTTGATGGTTAGAGGGAATTGATCCATGCTGAGATAGAGCATCGATTCAATGCGAGCAACCTAAGTTAAGTCAAAGGGTTTAGGGTTTGGCTTATCCTTTAATTTCTTCATTGTGTTCTCAAACACAGCAAGAGCTATTTTCTATTCCTGTTCTCCCATACTAACTCTATATGTATGAGCAAAATTTATTACCCTAAGCTCAGTGATCATGGATTTTTGTAATTGTTTGATCTCATGCTCACTATCTTTGTTCTCAGAGATACTATTCCTAACTGTGCTTAGTTGCCAACTAAAATTTTTCCTTAGAACAAAGAAGGTAGACTCATCTAGAGTTTTAACACCATGATCAATATAGAACTTAACATAGCCATATTTCTCAATTTCCAAGAACTTTGACATTGCACCAAACCATTTTTCTTCATCCCACTCCCATGCCTACCTCTGAGCTTGTAGCTCCCCTATTAGAACCTCTGAATCATGCAGGAGTTCATGAACACCCTTTAAATACCTAGAACTACTTTTACTGATTAATGAAATTCTTGCTTTCAGCTGATTTAGGATCAAATACTTGGGGTGACTAAACAAGGGGGGTAGCATCAAAGCTACAAAAGGTATTTATGAACTAGGATAGGGTTACTATGGTCTACTTTAGCTCCTTCTTTTCCTTTCCATCGTACCAGCAAGTGTTTAACATTTGCTATGCAGTTTCCTTGAACAAATTATTCTTACCAGCCCTATCTAAATTACCTAGGTCCACCTTAGTAATTTCAAAGTCTTCAGCCTTGATTTCCTATCCATCTTCTTTTTCCTCCTTCGGCTTATAAGTGGTAACTTTAGCAGTGCATTTTCTAGTCTTCGTATCAGTGATCATGCGAGCTGTACTTTTTATTTTCTTTGCCTTAGGATTTTTTTGGACGTACTTACTCACAATATCTTTAACTACAAGAGAAGCAGGAACCAGATTATGCTTTTTACTTATAGAGGTTAGCAGCCAGGGAAGAAAAACTCTGGTACTTAATGACTGTTTAGGTGCCTTGGCAGGTCTGGATATGACTTCTAGCATAGCATCATCCAAGTCAAAGAGGTCTTTTTCTATTTGCTCATTCTCTGGAATATGGAAACTGATATCTTCCATTTTATCCTCATCCAGATTTATTGTCAATGACTTAGCCTAGGCCATGTCTCTTTTTGGTTTTGACTTAGTTCTTGATCTAGTTACTCTCTGTGGGAGAGTAGTTGATAGGGAGTCTGTCACAACCTTTTTCTTTGACCTCTTGATGTGGAGCTTCCCAGTAGTTCCTACAATTTCAATACGTGCAAGTGAATTAGAAATGGAAAGAGAAGGACATAAAGGAGAGAAAACAATTCCTTCTTCTTCTACTCTACTCTCTTTATCCTTTCTTCTTCTTTGGAGCCACTTATTGGTTAATTGGATAACATGAGAAGTTCTTTTCTCAATATCATCTTCTTCATTTTTATCCTAGTCAATTACCATTTCTTTTTTCTTCATAGAATTTTGGTAACTTGGGTCAATCATATCTGACCCATCATCAGTCACACCTTCCACACTTATTTGCAACCTCATGGACTGAATTTGTGAAACACACAATTGACTATGTTCTCTTTCTTCTACCTCTGACTCATCATTGCAATCCTCCTAGAAATCTTCTAGGTGAGGGATGGGAAACATATGTGCCCTAAGGCCCAAGACTCCACTAACATAATTTTTATTGTCAAACCCCACCCATTCTACATAAAATTTGAAGTTGAAATGATGGATATCAGACCTAATGCTAACAACATCTACCATGGTATTGCATGACAACTTTCGTAGGGTAACAGGGAAGTATTTAGTCCATTGATCTTCTTATAAAAACCTTTTCAAAATTGTTGATAGTTGTCAACAAACCTCTGCTAGTACAAAAAACTCAAAGGTATATCTGGGAAGCTTTAACAGCTGATCTTCAAACCCCCCAACACTGACGTAGGTAAACTCTGGGAATTGGATGTAGTAACTTCTATAGTTGATTATTAGGGTTTGGCCTTCAGTACTGAATCTCTTACCAGATGAACTAGCAATTTCATAACACAATTTTCCCAGGAAAGTATCATGAACCCTTTTATAGTCTGCAGTAGCTTTATCTTTTCACAAAATAGAGTAAAATTCAAATACAGACATATCAACAACTAATGGTTCATGTGGGAGACCTAGCCAGGTTCAGCTACATGCAAGGCAGTAAAGGAGATATGAAGACATATAGAAACCACTCCCTATCAACTTGGAGCTATTTAATTATTCTCACAGGGAACTCATGATTAATTCCACCCAGTCCAACATTTGGGTCCCGTCCAGAATAATCTGAACATAGAAATACATCCAATCAGCAAATAAAAAGGTAGACTGAGACCCAATGACCCAATGCAACATGACCATAACATCACTAATATATGAATGAACATGGGTTCTATTGAATTTCTTAGGGAGATGAGAACCACCCCTTTTAGGATTTAACTAGTTTTTAGCCATTGAAGTATGGTAAGCATCCCTATTTTCATTAAATTTAACAACAGCCTGGGTTGGGGAGAATGTAGAAAACTCTTTTTCTGGTATTGGTAGGGCTTGAGAAACTAGCTCTCATTTGACTAGGATCAACACAGAACCATCCTTTCTCCTTATAGACTCGGACCTAGCAGCATAGCACCGGATACATTCAAAAATGAGCTCTGGACAAGGAATGGTGGGAGGAAATGTGGCTGCTGAACACAAATTACTATGCAAAATTTCAAGAGCTGGGGTATTTTCTAAAGAATCCAAGAGTTGAGCAGTAATTTTTTCGATATCATATCCCTCCAAATCAGTATCTGAAATAATGGGCCATCACACACCAGACTAGAAGAATTGCTAGACAAATGAAAAACTAACTTCATCTTTCTGCAAATATAATACCAACTTCTTTCTTGCTGAAATAAAACTATGAAATGTAAGGAAGAATAGCCAACTAACCTTTAAATTGCAGACATCACAGATTTTAGAGCACAACTAGGGCTATCCCCATGCACCAACTTGAGAAGAAGACTTAAGCGTTTGTAATGAAAATGAATGCAATAATAAGCTTAAGTAATACCTAGAGGGTACATGGATTAATTACAAATCTTCACAATTAAATGCATCACAAAATTGATTTGACCTTCACACCAAATGATATTAATCATTAATTAAAACCATTCCCAAGGCCATCACTTCTAATTATGGTTGCACAAATGAAGGGTGTACTTTAGCATTCCTAACATGCAATAGTATTCATTCCTTTATTCGTGGGCCCCCAATACCGCTCACTTAAGAAACTAATGCCTTTTGTTGATGTCATCGTACCCCTTTGAACACTCTTGAATTTACTTCCCCTGGGTTCTCAATAGTTCTTCTTAGTTCCCTGTTATTCACTTCTAACAACCTTCCAAAAATTCATATTCAAAACAGTCAACTCACAAATCTTTACAATGCATACTATTCAAGCTTTAACCATATTCTGAATATCTCAAACATATAATTGATCACCTGCAAGCCTATAAACCTTAAGCCAAAATGTTAGAAAAAAGTTGAATGGTCATGAAGCTACATGAAAAAAGTTCTACATTGGTCACCAATGTTTAGAGGTGTTCAAGGGTGTTAATGATGGTTGGTGACTTGGAAGATTCAATAACTAAGGAAGGAAAATGGCATTTGAACTAGCTACTAGGACTAGAGGAAAGTTCATAAAGGGTAGATTTTTGATGGGTAGGCACTGTTGAGGTCGCATAATCATTCAAAATTGACTCAAGGACCAAAGGAAAAATTGGGACTAACAGAACCCTAAAACTTAATAATAGATTCTTGTTTTAATAGCCAGCCTCTCAAGTATTTTTTATGTTTTAGGGTTCCACCTTGCTGTACAATCCCCTAACCAAAAATATGTGTTTTGTGAGGGTTTTAGGGCTTCTCTAATTGCATGGCTTGTCTACAAGTTTTGGGTAAGCAAATGGATTTCTTAGACCCTCTCCTCTTGAGTGGTTCTTGGAAAGTACCTTGTATTTGACATTAAATCACTAATTGATGGCTTCATGCACATCTAAGCAAGTTATCTTTGTTGTGTCTCAGTCTTTTCTAGCCAGACTCACCATAGGCTCACCTTGGGCAAGACTTTTTAAATGATTCCCAAGATTTTCAAGGCCCATGCTCATGTAAAAAGTATATACATGGAGTCTACTCACTATCCCCAAGAGTCCATGTAGATTGAATGGTGGGATAGTGAGTTAGGTCCCCATTTCACACACCTTCCTAGTTTGAACTAGTGAATAGGGAAAAGATAAAGATTTAATGAAGAAAAAGAAAATAAATAAAAAATCCTAATCTAATGATAAAAAATGCAAGGAATTATACTAAGCTAAGAACTCCATTGATTTTAATCGATAACACAACTCAAAACATTCCTCTTCAATTCACTGATTACAAAGATACACAAACTCTCATACACTGTTCACACTTCCAAAATCAAAGCTCTGTACACAAGACTATCCAACCTTAGAATTTGGTTTAAAATCCACTTAAATAGTTTGAACTTAGTCTTAGGTTTCCATTAGGGAACTCTTAGATCATTTTAGGGCATTTGGAAAAAATTTTCTAAGCAACTTTGAAAAGTTACAGAAGTTGCTAAGAAACTTTTTGCAACATTTTTACAACTTTTTTAATTTTTGAAAACCAAAGACTTTGGCTAGGTCCTATAGAGTTATAGACTCCATGATAGGTTCAAATATGACTCTAATTACACCCTAGACCAAATTAAATCATAGTGACATCATCTCAATACAAATAACCAAGAAAGAGACTTTAACACTTAAGCCTCAAGATTGCAAAGACCTAAGACCTAGGACCTATTTAGACCTATCATCCCTATTGGATTCCACACTATGGTCAACATGACCTTAGGGAAAACCAATACATGCCAAACATGGATGAAAAATAAAAACAAGATGGATTGGATCAACCAACCCTATGGTTCTCCTATACCATTCTCCCCCTCTACCCAAAAGAAGTTAAGGCATAATGGGGATATAAGAGAGGGATCAATACCCAACTATGTGAGGTTTCTCTCCTCTACAAAAGTAGCTTCAGATTTAGGGTGGTCCTTCCACTGTACCAGGTGTTCCATGTAAACCTTATTTCTAGTTTTCTTCTTTACCCTAGTCTGCAAGATCCTCTATGCTTGAGGCTTGGTCTTAGGAGGTATGGTCACTATGCTGACATCTAAAAGTACCTCCTGATTGTTCTCACTGATCTCAAACAATGGTCCCTTGTACTTGACTAGGTCTGCAATGTTGAAGACTAGTGAGATGGCTATATCTAGGGAAGGTCCACTATGTATGCATTGGCTCCATGCTTGGCCAGAATCTTACATGGCCCTACCCTCTTCATCTAAAACTTGGTAGGAACTCCCTTCTATAATCTAGAATTGTTCAAATGAACCATAACATAGTCACCTACTGCAAATTGGACATCTCTCCTCTTCTCATCCACTTTGGATTTTAGCTTTTGAGTTATTACTGCTAGGGTCTTCTTGACTTTCTCTTGGATTTCCTTCATAGTTTGGGAGAAGTCTTTTGCATGCCCACTCCTATAATCCATATTCCCTAGGTTTCTAAGTTCATTATCTCCTCTTGGGTGCATCCCATACACTATTTCAAAAGGGATTTTTCCAGTGGTTCGGTTCACATTGTCATTGTAGGCATACCTTACTTGAGGGAGGACTAAGTCCCAATTTTTTCCATACTCTTTGGTTATGAACCTTAGAAAGTTACCCAATACCCTATTGATCACTTCAGTTTGAACATATGTTTGCAGATGGTAAGATTAACCAAAAGATAAGTTCATACCCAATCTACTCCTTAGGGTCTTCAAAAAATGGCCCATGAACTTAGTAGCCCTATCTGACACAATGCTAAGAGGAAGTCCATGGATCCTCACAACCTCCTTGAAAAATATTTGAGCTATGTGGCTAGCATCATGAGTTGTCTTGCAAGGGATAAAGTGACTCATTTTACTAAACCTATCTACCACCACATAGATGCTATCCAAACATGTCTTGGTCTTAGGAAGCCCCACTATGAAGTCCATGTTGATGCACTCCCATGACCTATTGGGAATGATTAAAGGCTGGTATAGGCCTTCATTGCTTTCTCCTCCTTTGGATTTCATGCATATAACACACTACTCCACATATCTCCTCACATCCCTAGGTAGTTTAGGATAGTAGTAGAACCTTTAGACTAACTCCATGGTCTTTTTGATGCCAAAATGACCTCTAAGAATCCCATTGTGCTTCTCCTAAATGATATTTTCCCTCATTGACCCCTTCGGAACACATAACCAATTTCCCTTAAACAATAGTCCAATCTGTAAGGTGTATTTAGAAAATTGACTATGAAAATGGTTTTGAAAATAAAATCATACCTTGTAAGCCTTTGAGAAGTCCTCATCATGTTTATAGAGGTCCTTGAAGCTATCTATACCAATACTTTGGAGTTGGACTTCCTTGACTGTCAACAACCTCCTTCTCAATGCATCTACCACCTTGTTCATTTTTCCCTTCTTGTTCTTGATAGTATGTGTGAAGGCATGAAAATACTCCATCCATTTTAAGTGTCTATTTCTTAGCTTCTCATGTGTATTGATGTATCTTATGACCTAGTTGTCTGTGAACACCACAAACTCTTTAGGAAGGAGGTAATGCCTCCATTTCCTAAGTGACTACACTAAGGCATATAGTTCCAAGTCATAGGATGCATATTTCTTCTTAGCCTCATTGAGCTTCTCACTAAAGAAGGCTATGGGCCTACCTTCTTGACTTAACACTCCTCCAACTGCTATCCCACTTGCATCACACTCTAAGGTGAATAGCTTACCAAAGCTTGATAGTAGGAGAAAAGGTTAGGTGGCTACTTGTTATTTTAACTTCTCAAATTCCTTGCCTTCTTCTAGGTCCACTTGAACTTGGTCTTCAATCCACCTTTGATGGTGTCGAGCACTGGTGCACAAATGCCACTGAAATTCCTTATGAATTTCCTATAAAATTGGGCTAAGCCATGAAAACTTCTAACTTTTGTCCCCATGGTTGGTGTGGGCTAGTTTAGGATGGCTTCCACCTTACTTGGATCCATCTTCAATTGACCCTTGGCCACTACAAATCTCAAGTAGACTAATTCTTTCTTGAGGAACTCACATTTCTCCAAGTTAATAGCTAACTATTTTACATGGAGTCTCTTGAGCATAACCTCCAAATGTTTTAGGTGTTCCTCCTTTGTTTTGTTGAAGATGAGTATATCATCAAGATATACAACCAAAAATCAATCTTTATAGTCCTTTAGCATCTCATTCATCAATCTCATGAATGTGCTAGGGGCATTAGTAAGCCCAAAGCACATCACAAGCCACTCATAGAACCCTTCAGTGGTTTTGAAGGCTATCTTCTACTTTTGAGATCCAACTTGGTGAAGTATTGAGGTCCACCTAGGAAATATATTAGATCCTCTATCCTAGGTATAGGGAACCTATATCTAATAGTAATGCTATTTATTTCCCTTAAATAAGTGCAAAGCCTCCACTTGCCACCCTTCTTGGATGATAATACCACTAGTATTGCACATGGACTGATTCTCTTCTTTATTATCCCTTGATCAAGTAGTTCTTCACTTGCCTTGCTAATTCTTGGTTCTTCTCTAGTGTTAGCTTGTAGGATGCCTTATTTGGAAAGTTTGCTAGTGTCCCATCACTTACTGTCTCCTTATATCTCCCAAGTAAATCTTGGATCTCTACTGGTATAAGTTCTTGGATAGGCTTCTCCACTTCATTGGGTTTCATAACTATAGCATAACCCTCACTGTCTCCTTCTTAAAGTGCATGTAGTAGCTCCTTTTCATTACTAAGAAACACACTAGGGATTTTCATATGCACCTCATCATCATCCATCAAGGACTGGATCTTGAATGTTCTCCCATATTTCTTGAAGGTAGCTATGTTTCCTCTTCCATCATACATAGATTCTCTATCATATTTCCATGGTCTTCCCAATAAGAGATAGCAGGCATCCATGGGTAGCACATCACATAGAAATTTTTCTTTATATCCTCAAATGGAGAAATCAACCCATGCTTTCTCATTCACTAGGACACTTTTCCCTTTGTTCAACCATGTCACTTTGTAGGGGTTTCTATGAGGTCCCTTAGTTAGATTGAGCTTCTTAGCTACTTCCTCTATAATGATTTTATCTATAGAGCCACAATCCATAATAACTTTTCATACTTTACCAATGATCTTACATCTGACTCTTAAAAGAACTCTTCTTTACTTTGGCTCCTATTTCACTGGTTTTCTAGTGAGGACTCTCCTGAACATGAGGTTCTCTCCCATCTCTAACTCTATGTGACTTACCTCTGGTTACTTAACACTGGATGTGTCCTCTTGAGTATAAGCCACTCTCTTCTATGAATTGGAAGAAGATGCCTTCTCTAGACACCTATATGATGGATGTCCCATTTTCCCACAATTGTCATATTTCATGCTAGAAAAGTAAGAACTACTTCTTTCTACACCTCTTCCTCTATTAAAGCCTCCATGGGTACCTCTACCTCTACCATAGTTTCCTCTAGAGCTTGTTTCACCACTTTTCTCTACAAGCTTTGAATCTCCCTAGATTCTATGATCAGTCCCTCTTCCTTGGTGACTACCCCTATGACCCCTTTGGTCTTTTCCTCTGCCTCTATTGCTTGATCTTGAGTCTTGTCTCCTCTTACTCTTTTCCTCTATCTTTAGTGCCAATTGATAGCACTAATGCACTATCTTAGGTCTTAGGAGACTTGTCTCCTCTTGAATATACCACTTGAATCCATTTAAGTATCTAGCAACCTTGATGATTTATTCATCTATTGCCTTGGACCATAGGCATAACTTTTGGAATTTCTTGATGTAGGTGTTGACATTATTTTCTTTTTTCCTTAGCTATATTTCATAATCCTTTGGCATATAGGCTTCTCTAACCTTGGACACCATCCCTTTCCATGTGGCTATGTGGTCTCTCTCTCTCTCTCCCTCTCTCAACAAACTTCCACCACATACAAGAAGGGCCTCTAAATCTTGACTTGGCTACTCTTGTAATACCCCAAAAAATGGGCTATAGGTTCATTAACCTCCTACATCTTCAAATCAAATTAAATCGACATCAAAGTCTAAACCTAAGGCACATCTGCACATCATCGAATCCTAATTGATTTTATCTTAAATTCTGCGTCAGGGAATATTCCTAGCAATATTCTTATTTATCCTGAATATCTTTAATTTAATGATTATTTGGCGATAAATCTTATTTATCCTAAAATTTGATTAATTAAATATTCTAAATATTTAATTAATTAGATTTAATACTGCCACTTAATTATTTAATTGAATTTAATTAAATTATTCCTAAATTGTATTATTTAATTTTGACAGTAAATCTAAAAATCTCATGACTAATTGATTAAATTCTTATTTAATTAATTCATGTCAATTTTCAATATTTAATAATATAGTTTTTGAATAAAGTTTGATTTAATAATTGATTAACCCATAAATCAATTGTTTTATTTCAAAAATTAGTTAAATTGAGAATAAATCACTTTATTTTTAAATTAATTTATAATTAAACATTGCACAATCTAAAAAGCAAGCAACTAGAAATTAACAATCAATTTTAAAATTAAAACTCAACATCTGATGATGAGTTGAAATTTGATCTAAACCCTATTTTGAGTTAATGATTGCTTTTGCATGCTTTTTGTAAGTTAATTATCTCTAATTTCCTAATAACTCAAAAATCAAATTGAGTTTATCAAGAGTGATTTATGGTTTTTCTCTTGTATCCTCAAAGCCCTAGATTTCTATAAAACCAAGGCTCAACTCTTCATAATTATCAACACTTGAATTTACACAATTACTCTGGCGAATTGGTGATTGAAGGATTAAGCATTTGCGACAGGTGATTTGTGAGATCTTTCATAGTTGATCATAGCTTTTTCATAGTTTCATATCATAGTTTTCATATTCATTCATAGCATTCTTAGATTAAATCTACATTCAATCTTGATTTCATTCATATAGCTTTGATTCATACAGTTTTTCATATTATTACACAGAAAATACAAAAAAAATAGATTAATCTGCATTCATATATCTTTTCATTATTTAGCATTAAATCCTTCATTTAGGTGTTGCATTGTCACTGATCTTGATTCCAATCTAAGAACATCATATTCGCACCTACTAGAAGGCAGTAAATCTCCTAGTTAGCATAGTTTCAATTATTTGCAAGATTTTAGTTTTTGCTAACCTCTTATGTTTTACTAAAGTGTTGTGTCTACAACTAGGTACAAAATTCACACAAACATTTATGGCTGCCACTGTGGGGCCCTAAAATGAGTTTCCATTCTATTCTATCAAATTTTTATCATTTTTCTTGAACCCACGATCACAAGATTATTTTTTGTGAGTTTTGTGATAAATTTCTCGGCTGTTTTTCCAGAAATCTGACTGATGTTTTTATTGGTACATGCACATATGACATAGTAAAGATTCTAAATTTATATTTCTGAAAAGGTATTTGAGTTAGCTTTCATTTTACATTGGTTTGGATTATTTTGTTTTGATTTGCAAAATTTATGATCATTTTAGTGAAGCCTAGTCTGAACTTGATTTTATGAAATCTGACTGATGTTTTTATTGGTACATGCACATATGACATAATAAAGATCCAAAATTTATATTTCTGGAAATTTATTTGAGTTATCTTTCATTTTCCATTGGTTTGGATTAATTTCATTGTAATTTTCAAAAGTTATGATCATTTTAGTGAAGACTGGTCTGAACCTGATTTTATGAAATCTGACTGATGTTTTTATTGGTACATGCACATATGACATGATACAGATCCAAAATTTATATTTATAGAAATTTATTTGAGTTAGGCTTCATTTTCCATTGGTTTGGATTAATTTTGTTTTGATTTGCAAAAGTTATTATTGATTTAGTACAGACTGGTCAGAATCTGATTTTTTATGACAACTGGTTTTTCGATTATCAAATGACATATTATCTTTGACTAACCTTATTTTATACCACGTGGGGTTGACAAGTTGTGTTTTTTTTTTTGTGTATTTTTATAACAGTGGGTTTCATGTACAAGAATAGGTAAGTTTTTCATAACAGTGGTTTGCAGGTGCAGGTGCAGGTACGTCCTGTGGGTACAAAAGATAGAAGACAAATGCTCAAAAATTGCTAAAATAGGTAAAATCTACTAAGTGTATTGTGAGGAACTCAGGTATTCTGTTACATCTGATAACACTTAATTTTGGGACATAAAACAAACTCTCTTGTTTCAAGCTTGAGTGCCTTTACAACTTTCATAATTCACACTTCAGTTTTGGGCTCTAAAATGAACATAGATTTGCTTTTTGCATATCTGTTACACATAGTAATTATGCCCTATGAACACTATTTGTGGATGATCTTGAGAGAGTGGGATTCTTTTTCTTTTTCATGCATGCAAAGCTCTTCTTGATGATAGATCCCCTTGTAGGTAGGGAGCTTACTGAGATTGTCTTGCGTTCTACTAGATTTGTGCATCTTCAACTTTTGATTGATACATTCTCTCTTTGGAGAGGTTGATAGATCATAAGTGGTTAACATCATAGATCTTTGAGAGATAATTTTGGTCTTAGTGTGTCAGATTAATCTATCTACTTTGTCTTGGTGAAGTGAAGAGGTTAGGGGATTATGCTCTACTTCCTTTTTGGATAGTACTAGAAACCCAAATCCTTGAATCTGATCTAGTCACCCTATGGTATCTTTTGTGAGCCACCTTTAGAGAGGGTTAACCATAGTGGACATTCCCTTAATTGGGTCAACCATGTGGATGGAACCTCAAGTGGTAATAGCCATTTTCACTGTGGTAGCAACAACCACTATATTAATGTCCTTGTGGAGGAAATCTTCACAGGTGTGGTCTCTTGTTGGGTTGTCAGATCTCCCTAATAGCTCTTGATTGATTAAATTCTCAGATTGTGTCAAAACCCTAGTGCACCTAGATTGGAGTTTTCCCTCTTGAGATCACAAAAGTTTTAGAGTTAGACCATTACTACAAACCCTATTGAGGCCAAAATTTTCATTTTCTAGGAATATGTGCATTATTGAAAAACTTTTTGGAACATACACAAGTAGTATTTCTAGGGATTAGCACAATAAGTCACTATTGCTTGTTCATGCGCAAGGTTTTTTTGCCCTTGTTCATTGTTTTCAGATGATTTCTTACTTCCCTTGCTTGCTATTTTGCATGCTTGATATCTACTTGGTTACTTGAGACAAACTTTTACACAGATCTTCAAAAACTAGACAGAGAAATTTTCAAACAAACTCATACTGAAAAATTGAAAAATTGCAAATCTGAAGCAAAAATCCTTTCCGGTGTCAAAAGTCATCCTAAAATTTCAAAATTCATATCAAAGCCAAATTCAAAGTTGTCAAAGATTGGTCAAATTTGTCAGAAATCCATTTTTTACAACCTATTTCCAGATTCTATCAAAACAGTCATTGTGTCAAGAATAGAGCAAAAACTATAAGCGAATCCATTCATTTTCCTAAAGTGGTCTCTTGAGTCTAATTTAGCCTTCTAATTTATCTATTTGAGTCTTTTTCATCTTGTGTCAAAACCTTGTCAAAATTATCTTCAAAATTTAGTCTTGTTACTAAACGGCTAAGTGTTGTGAGCTCATTCCTGCCATCTATTGGGTGTCTACCCACACTACTATGGCATAGTATCCTTCATTTATGTTTGATCTAATCTTTAATCACTTCAATCTTGACAAGGTTGCATCATTCAATGTTATTGAATCAATTCATTCTTCAGTTGTCTTCACCTTGCTTTCTTGCTTCACCCAAGGTTAATGGTGGAAACTAGAGCTTCCTCACATAACAAATCTAGAGAATCACTTCACACCACAACTTTGTCTACTCACATAGGTCCAAATCTTGAACAACTCTACAATTATGGTCTTTACAAAGATGACAGTCTTGGAAACTTTCGATTGAAAACTAGTTACATTCCCCCTTCATCAACTCACGGAGGTAATCAACAAACTCCACCTCAATCTAATCTAGGGAGTTCTAAAACTCCTAACATATCTCATGGAGGGACACATCATGGGTCTCAAGGACATCACTCTCAGCATGGTATGGATCAAGAACCTACACCTTCTAAAATTGCCCAATGTCAAAATGATGATAACTTCAAAAGAATGATGAAACATTTCTTGAAGGAAGATAGAGACGCATATTTTCTAGAGTTAGCTCATCAAGGAGATAAACTTCCTCCAAAATTTAATGTTGAAAATATCATTACACATGAGGAAGAAACTCCTATCATGGCTATGATGAAACAAATGCATGCCATGCAAGTCATACTTAACAAACTTGAAAAATAAAAGGAACCTAAGGAGTTCTCCATGGAGGCCCTATGCCCTTTTCCATTCGATAAAGACTTGTACATGCCACCATTCCCTAAAAGACTAGAAATGCCTAAATATGATAAGTGTAATGGAAAATCTAATCCTCAAGATCATGTTAGAGAATTCTATACTCAATCTATGGAGTTTATGCATGAACCAACCTACTTAATGCGTCTTTTCCCTTAATCTCTGGGAGAAGCAACCATTCATTGGCTCTCTAGAATGCCTCCAACTATCAAAACTTTTTAGGAGTTAATCAAACTATTCTATCAACAATACTCCTATAATATTCAACATCAGGTCACCATGATCGACATTTGCAATCTGAAACAATATCCAGGTGAACCATTCTTGACATTTCTCAAGAGATGGAGGAAGAAATTTTCTCTATATGCTAGACCCATTCCAGAAACTGAGAAGCTGGAAATCTTCATCAACAATCTTGTTCAAGAAATCAACTACCCTTTAGAAATGGAAAATCATACATCTTTTGATAAGATGGTAGATAATGCGATCAAAATTGAGAAAGTACTTGTGAAAAAAGGAGACATCACACTTCAAAAGGACAAGTATGAATCTAGATCTAGTTCTAAAGACAAGAACAAAAACTAGAACAAGAATAAAGGCATTGTCACAGATGGCATTGTTGATACTATTTGTGCCCCATCCAAGGCACCTACTTTCAATCTCACTATTGGCACCCAAGCCATCAAAGCTTCTGAAGCTAAAGCAACAGAGCCCAACAAAAAGTCATTTGATTACAAACCTTGGGCTACAAATCCTAATAAAAAATTCACTCCTCTTGGAGAATCCTTGGAATCTACCATGAAAACCCTATTGGCAAACAAAATCATCTACTTGCCTGAGATAAAAGTCTGTGATCCCGACCCAAAACTGAAATGGTGGAGAGAGAATGATTTCTATGAATTCCATCACAATAAGGGTCATAAGACTAATAACTGCATTCACTTGAAGCACAACATACAAGACAAATGATAATGGAGAAATCACGATTGATAATCATAAGAGCAATAATGATCATACAACATTCACAGAACCATTTCCTAAACATGGTAAAGAATATTCTTCTTCTCAACCTAATATGGGTGCTAAAGTCAATTATGTATACTCTGGAAAAAATGTTATCGATATGGTTGAACCATGTCTATCTGAGTGTTGCAATGTGATCACAATTGTAAGAAAAGATAGAGAAAATCAATCATCTAATGTAGTTACTCGATCACAAGCTGAGGCACATCTGGAAGGACAAATACTAGATTCATCAACTATCCCTAAGGTGCCTTTCAATCTTTCATATGCTTCTAAATAGAAGGCTACATCTAAATCTTCAAATCCTAAAGACATAAGGCCAACATCATACAGTATTGTCCAACAACTCTAGCACACAAATGCAAAAATCTCCATGTTTGAGTTGCTTCGGATATCTCCAGCTCATAGAGCCATTCTAGACAAAGCTTTGCTCCAATCCAATGTTCCTGATAACCTTGATTTAGACAAATTTCAGACTATGGTTGGTCATCTTATGTCTCCATAGTATATTTCCTTTTTAGAGGAAGATGATAACTCCTTGAGTCATCCGCATAACCAGCCCTTGCATGTTGAAGTCTTGATCCAAAAATGTCATGTCAAATATGTGTTGATAGATGGGGGCACTGGTCTAAACATTTGTTCTTTCAGCTTGATTACACAATTGGGATTTTCAAAAATGGTCATTGATCCTAGAAAGAAGATAACTATCAAAGCATATGATGAGAAAGAAAGATCTTCCAAAGGAACAATTGTCTTACCTATCAGAATAGGTCATGTCATCAGAGATACCATATGTCAAGTTCTTGATCTACCTTTGGCTTACAATATCCTTCTAGGGAGACCCTGGATACATGAAATGAAAGCTATTCCTTCCAAATATCATCATTGTTTGAAATTTCCTTATGAAGGAGTAGAAGTGACAATTCCAACTGATCTATATACAACTTGCAATGCATTGAAAGAAAGTGTTGATAAACTTGTTCCTAATAATAGAGAATCTTCCACTAAGGAACTAGATGTTGCTTCAACATCCAAAATGGAAGACATTGCTAAAGAGGTCAAGATCAAAGAAAATGGTATGGGAGAATATACTATAGAGCTAGTCTTATCTTTGACATCTCTCCCTATCTCGCCTAAATCCTATGGGAAAACTCTGAAATAGTCCAAACTAGAGTCTAAGGAACCTATTGAGGCATATAAGGGAAATTTTGTTGCAGAACAAGTATCTAAAAAATAGTTTGAAGAGGATGAAGTTGTACTTGCATGGCTATACAAATATGAACCTAAATCTCAATTTGTTCAAAAATGTGATGCTAAAATACTGAATATCCCTTCTAAGTCATATGGCCCAGGGGACAAATTGATCACTAAAATGGGATATACTACAAAAGGACCTCTAGGACTATAGGGTAAAGGTCTTCTATCACCTCTTGATCATCATGGTTGGGAAAACAAGAATACAATAGGTCTAGGATATAAGAAGAAGCCTTTCTATCTTAGCAAGAACTCCCCACATGTCTTAGAATAGATTGAGCCATCCACAACCAATCAACCAAAGGGAGAAAGAATAGAACAATATGATAGTGATGATTCAGACACCACTGAAGATCTCATTCCTTATGAGCATTTGCCTAAAGACAAGGCTATATTTTGTTCCTCAAGGTGAGCTTTGATGGCTATATCATTAACTGTCTGAGGTTCAAACATTCATACACTACCGGCCAAGCAACCATTGAGTCCTCTAAGAAAGTGTTGATTCAACATGGGTTCATCATCCTTATATCCTGAGTATGGCTTGAGTTCCAAGAACTTCCTCTCATAGTCATCAACTGACATAGTTAGCTGCCTTAGGTTGTGAAACTCTTCGGCTCTTTCCCATCTCTAGTGATCAGATAGAAATTTGGCTCGAAAGAGTTCTAGGAATAGTTCCCATGAAAGAGTGGTAATATCTATATGAAGTTTCTCTCTCTCTATTTCCCACCAAGTGGATGCAAAGTCTCTAAGGTGAATGACTACAAACCGAGCCTTAGTATTGCTGCTATAAGGATGCATGGAGAAAAGCCTTTCTAGTTCTAGCAACCAAGTCTGCGTGGTAGATCCACCTTGAGTCCCCTTAAATGGGTTAGTCTTAGTCCTAAGGAGGTCTCACATGTGAGAAACATGCAAAGCATCTTCTTCCATTTCCTGATCTCTCCTCCTAGGACTCCTTTCCCTTTCCTCATGGTGAATGTTAGACTCCCCACGGTGCCCTCTATCTTGCCCTGCATCTAACCTCTGAAGTATCTGTTGTAGGAGATCTTGTAATTACACCCCTTGAGAACCTCCAAATTGGTTATTAGATTGATCCCCTCTTCCTTCATATTGTTCTTCTTCTTGAGAACTTTCATGTTGAGATCTAGGTGGGGTGTTCTGGGCACCTCCCCTTCTACCACAGGTTACAGGAGGCATCCTGCCATGAGTAAGAAGAAGGATAAGTTTATGGGTCCTAGTTGATTTTAGTTTTAAGTTTTCCTAAGATGAATAATATGTTTAAGAAGCATGGGATAGATTTCCAGGGCCCCAGTGTAGCAACTTAGTGCTCTAATATGAAATATGTCATGCCCCGCAAGGGAACCGGGGAAGAGAACAAAGATTCTCTTTGTTAAAGAAAACCTAAGTAATAATTTATGAAAAATTTTGAACTTTTAAAAGAATTATGTGAACCAAACTTAAACTTAGATTCCTCCCAAGGTTCCCTTTTCATTTAAATGCATGATTCATTCAAATCCATTAAGTAAACTAACAGCAAGATTTATTTCTCAAAGCAAACTGCATCATATCTTTACAAACTATTTTCATTTCAACTTTCCATTTAAAAATCATCTATATTCCTAAGTATCCTTTATGAACAATATAACTTGTAAAATTTATCCAACTCATTTGATACATTACAAATATACTACATTTGATTTTTCAATAGCTTCTTTTAAACAACAATAATAAAAGCATGTTACATAATTTGGAATGTTACAAAATCCTTTTCTTTTCCAACATACATCTTAAACATAAGGTTCACATCTCCCTTTCCCTTTTTCCTAAATATACCCATTCTAGATACATCATTTTAAATTACATCAATGATTACATTACATTCATCTCCACTCAGGAGGTAACAATAACTTTACATCATGAAAGATAATTACAAAGCTTTCATTCTTCAAAAATTGGTACATAAGCAAGCATGAATCTTCAAACAGTGCATCCGCAAAAGATACCTCGATAAAATATTTACCACCCAACCACGTGGATGCCTAAAAGGCCCACTCCCCCATGCTAGGAGATAAACACCAAGGTCCATAAAGAAGGAATAGCTAAGCCAAACCTAGGGTTGGGTAACCTTTCCCAATTAGCAAATAAAAGATGATCAAAGTATAAATCTTTCCCCAAAAGGTTCTAAGGCTTGGGTAGAAACTCTAAGCAACAACCTAAGTCAGTGTCATCGCATAGCCCTCACTCCTTGGGTTGTCCTAGTACTAGCCACTTCGGCCCCAGCCCCCAAGTAGGCACATGCGGGATCGAATGCCTTTCGTACTGACAAGCACCATTCGATCATACCTACGCATAGGTACCTTCTCCCACTCCCATCCATAGCCTTTACTAGCACTAGTGGCATGGGCAAGGCACATTTAATCTTTTTAATGTTTGAACTCATTCCCATAAGTTTAATTAAGTTTTCACTTGTTAAATAACTCTTCAGTCGGTTATCTTGGTTCTAGCCGCTTAGGGCCCCGGCCCCGCACTAAGAGCCACTCACTAGGTGTCGTTAGGTTTTCTACCCTTAACCCACATATCACAAACACATCACACACATAGAAAAAAATAGCACATTATAACACATTCGAGAACTCCTATAAGAGTAGAAAATAATAAGATAGTTTATAGATGTTTAGAGAGATTAGGAATGTTTAAGGATGCTTAGAATATCTTGATCCTCTTGGAAAACTCTAAACCCTACACTAATTTCTAAACACATCCTAACGTTATTAAGGCATCTAAATGCACTAAACATAACCTCCACCAAACAAGTAATAGACAAGATTAAGGTTTACACTAAATACCATATACCAAAAGATAATGCTCCATAGATTTCATTATAAACCTGGAATTTAACTAAGCCTGAAATTTGACTAAGTCTGATTTTATTAAAAATCTAAAAACTAGAAGTTGTAACTTAACTCCTAGGAGGTTGAAACCTATCCCAATCAATCCAAAAGGTACCTAATCCCTTTATATAGGTATAACTTAAAGTATAAGGAATTAAAGTATCGTAAACTTATACTTCAATGTTATACCTGTATAAAGCAAATATTATTAAAAATCCACATCTTACATTTCTAAAACTTAAATAAACAAATATGGTTTTCATTTATAAATCAAATATTTATAAATTACACTACACTATGAAATTCCTATGAAACAATTACTAAATTTAATAGTAATTTAAATATATTACTAAAACAAACTATCATAAAAATTAATTTAACTAAAAGTCACTTATGGGGGGGGGGGGGCCTGCGGGCCCCGCACCCCACTAACTTGCGCCCTATGCGCTTCATTAGCCTATGGCCGTAGCAGTCAGGTACTGCTGCTGCCATAGCAGTCAAGTACTACCGTAGCAGTGCCTGCTGCTACGGTTAAATGCCGTAGGGGAGTGGGGAAGGTGGTGGCCCCACTTCCCTAACTTATCATTTCAATCTTTATTTATTTATTTTTTGTTTATATTTAATAATTTATTTTTTTTGTTGTTTTGTATTATATTTTTTTTTGAAAAGAAGAAAAGAACTCTAACTTAATTTTCTTGAAACATATAATATTTTGACAGGCCAAATTAATTTTCTTCAAACATATATTATTTTGACAGAATATTACAGTTGACAAATGAAAGAATAATACATTATTATAGCCTTCATAATACAATAATACAACATTTATATAATGTATAGATGATTGAAAAAATAATATCATAATACATACACTATTACCAATAATGCAATAATGTTTCACATACTATAATAATACATTTAATACTTCAACATTTTGTAATAATACATTATTGCAAAATTCATTAATGCATCAACCTTTTGCAATAATATATTATTACAAAACACCTTAATATATTCACCTTACACCATACAATAACAATACAACATTACACATATGTTTCACAATAATAATACCAAATACAAAAACTTTCAACAAATCTAATAATCACATTCATGCTATTAAATTAAATCTATTTCTAAGGATGGAATCCAACCTGGAGTCCTACAAAATCTGGTTGATGAAGAAGAATCCTTTCCTCTCAGTCTCCTTCTAGCAATCCTTAAACTCCTCCTGGATGAAATCTCTAGCCTCCACCCGAAACAACCAAATGCCAAACTAAGGGAATAATGAATTTCTCTTCTCCCCAAGTATATTTTTCCCTATAATCATAATACTTCTCTTATTATTATTTCCTCTCCCAACCAACTCCCCTCACACAAGAAATATTTCATGTATATAGAATGGAGGAGGTGGTTGCACAAGTAATCCAATTGGTGCAACCATCCCAACCATCTATCCGTTAATAGTTAAGCTTAAATGATATTATTAAAGCCTTTTTTAGGAAGAGATATAACTATACTTATCTGCTACCATAAACAAATTTGTGTTTCCTTTACTTTAGGGAAGTTAATAATTATTATTATTATTTACAACCATATCATTAACTAATATAATTATTCATTAATAGAATATAATAATTACTTACTCACCAATAATTATATAAATATATGTATGCATATGCATATGTGTGCACCCATATGCCTATGTGTACATATATTATTATTATTATAAATATTATTGCAAACAAAGTATTATTATTATAAAGCATATTATTTATTTACACACTTAATCCATATTCTTTACAAAATGCAATAGTGATATATGTACAAGGTGAAACATACCACTATTATTAAAATATTTATTATTTTTATTGCCATAGACATTTTGTTATTATGGATATTATAAAGATAATACCATAAAATTCTTTATTATTATTGATATTAAAATCACATATTTTAATCACATACTAACTCATTCCTAACAAGCTCTGCTAGTACATAAGTAGCTAATAATAAAGATAAATTACTAAATCATACCCTCAAATTCACATCAATAATCTACTAATAAAATTGAACGTACCATAAAGACAACTAGAACTACTATACTCAAAACTTCATTCACAATGAATACAAAAGAACAAGAAACTAACTACAAGACCCACAAAACTAGTAAACTGAGAGATCACATAATGTATCCACACAAGGGACTGACTCGGCACTTCCCACCTAAGGATAAAAGGATCAAAGGTGAAGTTTCTTCCTGTGGAACCTGGTGATATCTCCATAACAACAACAATGATCGAGGATTTTGAGGGATCGCTCAGACCTGTGAAGCCAGGTGGAGATGATACCTGGTACCTACAATCCTACATCACCAAGAAGAGATACATATATATATATATATATATATATATATATACATATGGATATACAAATCAGATATATGCAAGCAGATGACCAAGATCGATACATCGTGTGGACCTCAACTAAGTGAGTAACTATGACTTCATCCTGAGTCATGAAAATACATCTGACACATATCCATAAAACATAAAACATCATGATAATGGTTAGATTCAAATCATTGGGTTAGATCCATAAAACATATAAAAATAGATGGTTTTCTAATCTCATAAACATATAAATGATAACCATAAATGAGCATATCCATCATATCATCATTCACAAAACATAAATGTAAATGTATAGTCCTGACCATCATAATAAAAATGTCCAAATCAGCAAAGTCTAAGTATCACCATAGGAGAGGTATTACAGGCATAGATGAAGAATCTAATGACTATGAATGGGGAGCCATTCTAGAAGAAGATGAGCTTATTACAAAAAAACATGTTGATGTTATTCACCAATATGCACCTAAACCCAACGTAAGTCTAGAGAGAAATGATGAACTTATCGAGTCTGATCCGCCGATGGCTGAAGTGGACTTCCACAATGACATTGAGCCTATTCACTAGTTGAATGTCTTAAGTTGTAATATCACCTTTGAACTCAAGCATCAAGTTAGGACCAATGATGACAGATCCATATCCGTAAACATTATTTCCCAATCTTTCATAACTTTGACTATCCAAAATCCTGAACTTCTTGACCAAACCTCTAAAAATATGAGCCAAGGTATTTATACCTTTCCTAATGACTATGCCCTTGCTTGCTACCTAAATGCAGTTGAGCCTATGAGGACTTCCATCAGTGAAATGAGTGTTAGCATGACGGAGTCAGACATCAAGTATCTTAGTCAGAAAATAAAGAATAATAATAAAAAGAAAAGGAGTTTTGAGGGTGAAAACCACTTTGTGCCAGTCTCAGAACCTACAAAAGTGAAAATAAAAGATGTATCCGAAGGTGAAAACCTCTCTAAGGTGCCTGAGGATGAGATATTTGATGTCCTTCCAAGTCATTTATAGGACAGGTCTCCAGTTATAATTGAGCCCACTCAATCCATCAACTTGGGAACAACAGAAGAACCACAGTTGATTCATGTAGCACAATCTTTATCAGAAGAAGAGAAGAAAAAATTTATAACATTCTTAACAGAAAAGAAGATCAACTTTGCATGGAAGTATTCAGATATGTTAGGGTTGGGTCTTGATCTTATAATGCACCATTTATCTATAGCTCCAAATGTCAAACCTATTAAATAGAAATTGAGAACGATGCATCCACATGTTGCACTCTTGGTAAAAGCCAAATTAGAGAAGCTCCTAAAAGCTAGATTTATCTGAGTTATTGATTATGCAGAATGGATCTCTAATATTGTACCTATTTCAAAACCAAACAAATCAACAAGAGTATGCATAGATTTTAGAGATGTAAACAAAGCATGCCCTAAGGATGATTTTCCATTACCTAACATTGATATGATAGTGGACATGACTGCGGGCTTTGAAATGTATTCTTTAATGGATGGTTTTTCTAGATATAATCAAATAAAAATTTCTCTAGAGGATCAAGAGAAAACTACTTTCACATGTGCATGGGGCACCTTATGTTGGAATGTCATGCCATTTGGGCTTAAGAATGCTGGTGCTACATATCAAAGAGCTATGACATCTATTTTTCATGACATGATGCATCAAACTATGGAGGATTATGTTGATGATACTTTAGCAAAATCTATGACAAGATTTGAACATCTAAATGATTTGAGCAAGATACTAGATAGAATGGAAAAATTTAGTCTCAGACTAAATCCTAAGAAGTGTTCTTTTGGTGTCACTTCTAGAAAGCTTTTAGGCTACATTGTTTCAAAGAAAGGAATTGAAGTAGATCCAACTAAAGTTAAAGCTATCATGGAGATGCAACCTCCCAAGAACATCAGTCAAATGAGAACATTGCAAGGGATAGTTCAATCTATCAAACGCTTCATATATCAGCTAGCAGACATATCACAACCTTTTACAAAGACATTACATAAAGGTGTGACCTTTGCATGGAGCGAGGAATGTGAAAAGAATTTTAATCATATCAAGAAATATCTATCAAATCCTCCTATCTTGATGCCTCCCATTCAATGGAAGCCTTTGATCTTATATGTCTCCACAATAGATACATCACTGGGGGCATTGCTTGCACAACATGATGAGAACAAGAAGGAAAGAGCTATATACTATATCAGTAGAACATCGGTAGCATACAAAAAGAACTATTCTATGATTGAAAAATCTTGTCTAGCTGTGATCTTTGCATCATAGAAATTGAGACATTATATGTTGGCTCATACCATGCATTTAGTAGCTAAGATTGATCAACTAAAGTACCTATTAAGCAAAGCTGCCCTCGCGGGTAGATTAGCCAAATGGGTCATGCTCTTAAGTGAATTTGACATTGAATATGTTGAAAGAAAAGCTATTAAAGGTCAAGTTATTACTGATCAATTAGTAGATGCACCTTTGTTTGATGACACACCAATGCAAATGGAATTTCTAGATTCCTCTATCATGAATCTTTCTTCTAGAGAATGACAGTTGTTCTTTGATGGCTCCTATACACAGAATGGATCTAGAGTAGGTATCTTGTTTATCACTCCTCAAGGATACTCCATTCCTAAGGCATTCAGAATTAAATTTCCTTGTACAAACAATATTGTTGAATATGAAGCCCTTTTGAATGGTATGAAAATAGCAATTGAGTGGAGAGTAATAGAATTACACATTCATGGAGACTCACAACTCATAATTCATCAAGTCAATGATGTGTACCAAATAAAGGATGAAAATATCATTCCATACAAGAGAATGGTAGATGATCTAAAAAAATATTTCATATCTATCACATTTGAGCAAATACATAGAACAAAGAATAAAGCTATCAATGCAATGACAACATTATCTACTTTATTACAATAGCCTAAACATGAGCTATGCTACGAGTCCTAGTGGAAGCACTATCTTATCGTACATATGTCTCCCCTTATACCCGTATGATCTACACTGTTGTAGGTCATGATTCATCCCGCTATAAGAACCTATTCTCCTATCTCAAAGACCAAATCATTCTTGATACCTTATTCGCAATGCCTCTCGATATGTCATCATTAGTCACGATCTATACAAATGAGGTCTAGATGGTATGCTACTTAGATTTTAAGAATAGGAAGAGTCTCAACGTGCATTAGAGGAAGTCCATGATGGTATTTGTGGGTCACACTTGAATTATTTAACAATAGCCCGAAAGCTTATTAGGGCTAGGTACTATTGGCTAGAAATGGAGAAAGAGTCTATCAAGTTTGCTAAGAACTATCAAAAGTGCCAAGTGCATGGACACTTAATTCATGCTCCAAGGAGAGATCTAATTCTTTTTACTACATAATGGCCTTTTCACCAATGGTCATTTGATCTTATAGGATCCATACATCCTCATTCTTCTAATGGGCATACCCACATTATTACAGCCATAGATTATTTCATGAAGTGGGTAGAAGCAGTCCCTTTAACACAAGCAACTAGAAAAAAAATATGTATGTTCATCTTGAACTACATCATATGCTGGTATGGTATTCCACAATCTATAGTCATAGATAATGGTGGACAATTTAAGAAAAAAGACTTGGATGATCTATGTGCCAAATGCAAAATTACACAACATTGGTCATCTATCTACTATCCTCAAGGGAATGGACAAGTAGAGGCTTCTTGAACAAGAATCTATTGAAAATCTTGCACTAAAAAATTAATAAAATAGGAAGAGACTGGCATCTCATGATCAATCTAGCTCTTTGGGCTTACAAAACAAGTATTAGAATTCCCACTAGGGCTACTCCATTTGCTTTAGTTTATGGGTCTAAAGCGGTACTTCCTATTGAGGTTGAGATCCCATCACTAAGAATCAAAATGCATGGTCTAGTAATTGATGATGACTACAGAGTGTCTAGGTTGCAAGAACTTGAACTACTAGATGGGTGCAGACAAGAAGCGTATGATCATCTCAGAGTATATTAGAAGAGAATTTCTAGAGGTTACAATAAGAAATTCAGACATAGAGGATTTCAGGTTGGTGATCTAGTCTTGAGAGAGAATCCTAAAAATCAATCACATAGAGAACACAAGGGGAAGTTTCAACCCAACTAGTTGGGTCCCTTTTTTATCACTGCTAATTTTGGCTCTAGTGCCTATCAACTCTCAATGACTGAAGGACAACAACTTTGAGAACCAATCAACATTCTCCATCTGAAGAAATTCTATGCCTAAGGCATTCAGTCTTTGCAAAATGTCCTTAAAAAATCTTAAAAATCTGAAAATGTCCTGAAAAAAATGAACATCCTAGTGAAAACCTAGCAATAGGTGCCTTGATGATTCACAAAAAAAATGGAAAAATATCAAAACTAGAAAAAAATTGAAAAAATGAAAAATACAAAAAAAGAAGAAAAAAAAAAGTGTCTTGGTGAAAACCTGGAAACAGGCGCCTTGTTAGCAAAAATAGAATCTCTACCAAGATGGTGAAAACTTGGCAAATGGGTGCCACTTGTTTCAAAATGCTCCATCTATCAGCACAATCTTGGTCTTTCCCAGCTTTCAGTCTTGCTTTAGTTTGTACATATCTCTCGGTCTTGTTTTCGCATTCCTATTTTCAATAAGTCAGTTTGTACACCAATCAGCTAAACTGTCTATATCCTGTCAATGTTCAAACTTGGGGGCAATCAATTTCATATCCTATGGCCTCCAATGTATCTTAGATGTGTTGTTAAAATAATAACAAAATAAAGAGAGACAAGAAATTGTTTAATTCAATGAGATAGGAGTAAGAAGATTTACCATGAATTAATGCAAAAACTAGGAGCATTCACCAAAGATCCAAGCAACAAAGGAGACAAGATTTTGAAGGGGGAAACACATTAAAAAAACTAGTGATATAAAGAATGGGCAAAAATGCCTAAGAATGTGTGTGTGTGTGTGTGTGTGTGTGTGTGTGTGTGTGTGTGTGTGTGTGTGTGTGTGTATGTGTGTGTGTGTGTGTGTGTGAGAGAGAGAGAGAGAGAGAGAGAGAGAGAGAGAGAGAGAGAGAGAGAGAGAGAGAGAGAGAGAGCCAAGCTCATATAGTAGTGTTTGAGAGGAAGAATTATCTTAGTGAAGAGAGAAGGAGAGACATCTCTTTAATAGAGATGTGAGAGAGGAGTTACATTGTAACTCCCATTTCTATTATGGCACATTTGAATAGTGTGTGAGACAAGTGTAGGATTCCTCATAAGGAGGAATAACTAAAAGAGAAATTACAAGAAAAAGGAATTATCCTCACACTTGTACAAGAAGACAAAAAAGGTGTAGGGATTCCATAAGAATCTCCTACTTACATTAATACAAGTAAATATTAATTTCGAACACCCCCCTTTAATATTTACTTGGGGTTTTACAAAAATCTGCAACTGGATTATCCTTCTTGTAGTAGAGGAGGAAAACTTGTTTTTCTTCACTTTGTGTTGATATGAGGTGATGGTGCAATGATAAATGCTTGGATCTTGAAATAGGATTCCTTTGATTTTTGTAATGCAGGAGTGTAGGTGTTTGTGGATATAGGCCCAAATCTTTAAGTAAACTTTGAGATTGTTCATTGTTACTTGTCCAAGAAAGATCACCTGAATCTACAAAAAAACAAGAACCATGAGGGGATCTCCCATTATTGGGATTTCCTCCCTAAACTGAATCAGTAAAAGCTAAATGTGAATCATCAAATGTAATTTCATCATAAAGAGGTTTTGTAAAACAAATGGATTCATTACTAGATACATAAAAAAGAATAGAAATAGCACAATCACCATCAATAATATCATCAAGAAGATTAGAGTTTAGGGAAGGAGGTTGGTCCTCAAAAATAACCATTTGAGTGTCATGAAATTCATGATCTACTTTGGAGAAAATAGGAACATAATCTCCGGTAATACATAAGGGCAAGGTGACATTGATAAATGTATTAGTAATTGCATCTTCTTTTTCTCAAGAAAAATAAGTATAAGAAACATCATCAACCTGTAACATGTTATCTCTATGAGGAAAATAGGAAGTGAGGGGATCATCCCCAAAACAAACATCACCACTAGGGTCATCCCAAATAGGAAAATCATTTAAATGATACATAATATCACAGTGCGGTGTAGAGTTTTGATTTTCTTGATTAATAAGGGGAATAGTTTTCTCATAAGTTTAAAATGTGTTCTCCAAGACATGTCAAGCCTGATGAGCCATAGTACAATCTGAGATAAAATGATATAAATATGGATTTAATGAGAATCCAATTAGACCAAATGCTTCCTCATCTTTCAACTGCCATGAATCCTGGTCAGCCTAAGGAGTGGTAGATGTCAGTTTCAAATTTGGTGAAGACACAATATCCAAAAGGTGTCAAGATTTTAGAAAATCAGACATGTGTGGCCTCCAAATAGTATAATTAGAACTAGTGAATTTAAATTTTGGCATTGACATAGACATGATGAAACAAAATTGTTTTATCATCAGAATGGACATAGGCTTTATTTGAGTCAGTAAGTCAGTCTCATCTCCAGAAAGGATTTTGCATCTACAACAACGCAATCAAACATCAAACTGAAAATAATCTATGCTTTTTACATGCTTTTATCTCCTTGTATGCTTACTGATTCACATTGAGATTTTTGCATATTGTGTCCCTTTGAGCTCTTCGATGATGTCCTTTACAGGATTTAGAGAGTGATGACTAGGGGCATAATCTTTTCTTTGTTTTCTACTTATATGTGAAAATCTAACAACTTAGGAAATTCTAGATTGAAATGGTGTCCATCTGTAAGAGCCTCTATCTCGAATTGGATGGCCATGAGTACCTCGACCATTGATACCCAAAAAATTCAAGGAAGTTTGATCTAACTATTATCTTTTTGAGTGAGTTCTTTCTCCTATTGTGAAGCATGATCTTACCTAAGGATGTGAATGATAAAGGGTCACTATGGGTAATTCACATTATATTTAGGATGATCTCTTGACTACTTGATGTGTTTTTTATGCAAGGCATATTCTGGTCATCACGACATCTATGTTTCGATGCTTATACAAATTGATATATTAGAATGGACATGATATTCAGGTCATCCTAGCATTTGTGCCTTGGTGCTTATATCTAATCTGACATTCCGAAAACAAAATCAATATTCATATGTCCATGGTTGTCTAGCCAGTGGGCATTGTATTGATTCTTGCACATACAAATCAATATTCATATGTCTATAGTTTCATGACTAGTGGATGTTGTATTGATTTATCCAGTTACCTAAAAAGTTCAATGATGATAACAAATCAACACATGATCAGTGACTGGGTCCTAGGTCCTAGGTTTGCATTTCATTCTGCATGTCATTTTACATTTTGCACTTTGCATGATCTCACAAATTGCTTGAACACTTAAATGATTCTTCAAAAAAAAAAACAACACAAGAGCTGAATCTCACATGAAGGTACCTCCAATGAAATAGCAAGTAGAATCCTTTTTCAGGATCAAAATCAAAATCTAAGATCATTTATATTATTCACTACTTGCATAATCAACCTTCAATCATCATAGAAATCTAGAATTCAACTGATTATCTTATATCAAACTATCAAAATTTCAACTTGGTCAACTATGGTCAACTCATGGTTTAACCTAGTCAAACTTGGTCTTTTGGACCTCCAAACGATGCAGAACGTGTTCTCAAACATGTACAACTACTTCTCAAATCAATTAACATGCTTCTAAACTACAATGCTAACTTTTATTGTCAGATTTCAATTTTTATCCCGAAGGGGGCATGGTATTGCACATCATTCAAAGTCTATAATCTAAATCTGTAATCAAATCTTTCCTTAGTAATCAAGACAACAACCACGTCTAGTTGTTGATTTATCTAAAGTCCTCATCACTTGGGTCAAATCTATTGCAATCTGGTATCCTAAATCTATCTTGTAAACTGTATCAGCTTTTGTAACTATCGGTTCATTAGCGTCATTTCCTTGGTTCTTCATAACTAGTGGGTTCAAGATGTGATACCAATATGATTCATACAAGGACATTCAGGTCTGGAATCAGTCACTCACTTCTTCACAATCATAAGGTTCAGAATCAAGCATTTTGACACTTTTTCATAATCACCGGTTCATTGTTGCTATACTTAACATTATCTTTGGTCACTCAAGACCTAAATCTTAAATCTTGCATCTTAAAAATCCTTCAATCGATTTCTATCTCAGAATCAGTTAATCTTTCAAATCTTTCAAATTAGTTTCATACATATATATTAGACACAGACTATTCTTTGAACCACTACACTTTGTAGAGTGATTCAAAGAGGGGCAAAATGTAATACCCCAAAAATGAGCTATAGGTTCATTAACCTCCTACATCTTCAAATCGAACAAAATTGACATCAAATTCCTAGCCTAAGGCACATCTGCACATCGTCGAATCATAATTGATTTTAACTTAAATTCTACGTTGGGGAATATTCCTAGCAATATTCCTATTTATCCTAATTATCTTTAATTTAATGATTATTTGGTGATAAATCCTATTTATCCTAAAATTTGATTAATTGAATATTGTGAATATTTAATTAATTAGATTTAATACTGCCACTTAATTATTTAATTGAATTTAATTAAATTATTCCTAAATTGTATTATTTAATTTTGACAATAAATCTAAAAATCTCATGACTAATTGATTAAATTCTTATTTAATTAATTCATGTCAATTGTCAATATTTAATAATATAGTTTTTGAATAAAGTTTGATTTAATTATTGATTAACCCATAAATCAATTGTTTTATTTCAAAAATCAGTTAAGTTGAGAATACATCACTTTATTTTTAAATTAATTTATAATTAAATCATGCACAATCTGAAAAGCAGGCAACTAGAAATTAACAATCAATTTTAAAATTAAAACTCAACATTTGATGATGAGTTGAAATTTGATCTAAACTCTATTTTGAGTTAAACACTGCTTTTGCATGATTTTTGTAAGTTAATTATCTGTAATTTCCTGATAACTCAAAAATCAACCTGAGTTTATCAAGAGTGATTTATGGTTTTTCTCCTATATCCTCAAAGCCCTGGATTTCTATAAAACCAAGGCTCAGCTCTTCATAATTATTAACACTCAAATTTGCACAATTACTCTAGTGAATTGGCGATTGAAGGATTAAGCATTTGCGACAGGTGATTTGTGAGATCTTTCATAGTTGATCATAGCTTTTGCATAGTTTCATATCATAGTTTTCATGTTCATTCATAGCATTCTTAGACTAAATCTACATTCAATCTTGATTTCATTCATATAGCTTAGATTCATACAATTTCTCATATTATTGCACAGAAAATACAAAAAAACATGAGGTCTCACAAATGAACTTGAGGTGTTCTCTCCTGACACCTAATGACCTATAGGATCCCCTTTTGTGGCTTTATCCCCTAGTCTATTAACCAACCCAACTATCATACAACAATTACCAAGACTAGCTAAGTTCTTGGTGCTCTTCTTCCTTCACATATACACTGACCCCTTAATACCATCTAAGTGATCATCACCTCCAATACTAACATAGACTCTTGTAGAGGTAAGGAGGTGTTCAAAAATGTCTTATTTAGTTCATTTAGAGGTCTTGGAGGTCTTACTTCATACATCTTTCGTACTGATCTCATAGACCCTTCACAAAATACACTACAAGGAAGAGCCCTAATTAGGCCTCCTATTTCGGGAAAATAGGAATTTTCTCCCAAATGATGCCAAAGAACCCTACAAATTAATTATAGATTCTTGTTTCAATATCCAAACTCTCAAGGATTTTTGACGTTTTAGTGTTCCACCCTGTCGTACAATCTCATAATGACAAAAGGTGTTTTGGGAGGGTTTTAGGAGATCTCTGATTGCATGACCTATCTGCAAGTTTTGGGTAACCAAATGGATTGGTTAGACCCTCTCCTCTCGAGAAGTTCTTGGAAAGTACCTTATCTTTGACCTCCAATCACTAATTGGTGGTTTCATACACACCTTTGCAAGTTATCTTTATTGTGTCTCAGTCTTTCCTAGCCAGGTTCACCATAGGCTCTCCTAGGGAAAGACTTTGTAAATGCTTCCCAAGCTTTTCAAGGCCCATGCTCCTATAAAAAGTGTATACATGGAGTCTACTCACTATCCCCTACCAAAAGTGATCCCCCAAAGTACTTCCATTTTCTATAATTTTATGGCCTTTGGAGCTCAAATTTAGGACTCAAACGGAGCAATATTGACAAACCCAAATGCATAATAGTAGTAATCAGAATGACATTTCTAATGGTTATGGTTCTAATATAGCTTTTATTATGATTTTTTTAAGATTAATTAAATGTATAGGTTTCTCACCAAACATCAAACTCTTTGTTCAACACTTATGGAAAAATAGTGAAGAAGTGAATTTTTTTTTAAACAATTATCTATGCACTAAGTATTGAAGTCCTCTTTCTAACCAAAAAAAGAATTTGGACACATATAAGACAAGTTATAATTGAACAAATAAACATATGTCAAAATTACAGTTAATTCAATATCAAATCTTAATGGAATATGAAATATTGAGGATAAAGTCATGAAACCAATTGAAAAAATTAGATATAGATGTTACATAACTAAATTCTAAAGAATCACATTCATATCTATTTTAGAAAAAAAAGGTTATGTTTGAACAAGTGAATGCCACTCTTTAAAAAACTGTAACCCACTATTTCAATGTCAAAGTTTCTCTTTTAGAATGTACATTTCAATGTCAAAGTTAGCAAAAAACTGTAACCCACTATTACAACACTACTACATAGAGGGGGGTTAAAGACAAATTTTGAGACAATTATTGAGTTAATTGTATTAATTTGAGACAAAATAAACAAGTGTCCATTGTCTCAAGTATTGTCTTTAATCAAGTTTCTTTAATTATTTTCTCTTAAAGACAATATAAAACCAAAGTCTTTTTGTCTCTTTAGAGACAATTTCACTTTGGTCTCTTTAGAGACAATATTTCTTTAGTCATACCTATTGTATCTAGAAAGACAATATATTTTTAAATCTCAACTATTGTCTCGCTAGATACAATATGAACAAATTTATTAAAATCTAAATAATTTAAAATAAAAAAAAATTAAATATAATTTTTAACATTCAATGTTTCCAAATCAATAATAGAACATTCACTATAATTAATTTCCAATATTTTATTTTTTCAAAATACTCAACAAAGTAGCATTAAACTAACCTGACTAGAAATACCATATTTATTGTATTTATTCTCAATGTTGTCTTACAAACTGATGTGGGAGTTTCTCCACAACAAAATGAACATACCATGAATATGACATTAAACATTATTGAATATTGACACTAATTTCAAATACACTATTCATACTAATTTCCCAAACATTGCAGCCTTATAGTGAACTACTTAAAAAATCCTCCATACTATACATTCCACCAAGTCCAGTGGTGTAGTAGAAAAGTTCCTTGATTTAACTACATATTTATAAGAAGACAAATAGAAGTATTTCATTTTCAACATGTTGGATCTCTAGTGCTTTTAGCATGCCATATCAAGAAAGATCACTTGTAGATGCAATTTCCCATCAATGTTTTTCAACCGAACAAGAAGCATATCATATTCTTCATGTTTCTCCGATAGACTAAAATATAAAAAAGAAGTGTAAGAATATAACATAACTAATAAAATGATGCTTCTCATATATGCAAATATCATGAATAGAGTAAAAAACTTTTAAATAACACTATAGATCACACATATCACTCAAAATAAACTAGTTGGAATTGTTAGTTATTGATGTTAAGAAGGTAAAAATCAATTTAGTAATGGAACTGTGTCTGTTTATTATATGTGAACTGATAATAGTTAGTCCTGGAAGAGGTTGGAGTAACGGTAGAAATGTGATCTCTACAACTTTACTACAACAAATCACATTCAACAAAGTTGATTTTAGGTCACAAAAATAATCTTCTATCAATAATTGACAAATACAATTGATCAATATCTTTTCACTTAATCCAACAAAGTACACCAACAGGAAGTTTGTTTACTTGTGTGTCTTTAACTAAATTTGTACAAAAAAATAACTAAAATAGACTTTTTGTATTGATATCATAGTATACATTATAATTTCTTGTACATAGTAAGAAACTCATGTAAATTAAACTTAGTTCATAATACATGCAATACACATGAAATCCAATGTGCAACTAAAATCTGATCCAATATTTATTCTCCAAGCTCAACATCTATTACATTTTAAAATGACTAGGATCATATTGAAACTAATAACATACATCAACCTACAAGTTAAGGTCACTCATATCTTCATATCCTTATAATAGTCCTAAGTATTTATTATGTCTCGTATCAGTTGGAATTAAAAATTTACATCATACTTTGGCAACAAGCATATTTTTATATGCGTAAATAGAAAATATTAATGATGAAAAAAATGATATGCAAAGGGAAGCAACTAGAAAGTCTTTGTGAGTGATAGATCCAAGTAAATAGAAATTATTTGTTAAATTCATTGATTTTAGACACCCTACATCTATATTGTTATAGTTTCTTATTATATTACATGAGATATAAAATGATTTATTGTGAGCTTGTGATGTTTGTGCATCTTATCACCATTTAATATAAAGTATTTGTCCATAAATACATGTGTGAGCCTTGTGGAGGAACTGAGAAGGATCATGGAGCACAAGGATTATAGGATACGCTTAGATTAACTATAATAGACCCTAAAAAATATGGGTTAAATGCAAAGTCCAAAGGCATGCTACCTCACTTTTGATAGTGTTGTCAAGGCAATCTATACAATGGGGCAGCTGAGAAATAAGTCAAGCAGATTCATACATATACCATGTTGGTTGGGTTCACACCACACTGTAATGACCACCCTATATTTTAAAAAAAAAATTCTAGTATAAACCATCAACTTGAACTTGGAAACAATGAGATATAGTAGTCTTTAATATATGGATGATGATGAATTGATATTTCCCAAAATGCACCATGTACTATTAGTAAGGTTTTTTCTATTCTTGGTAGTGCAGTAGTATAATAATGTTTTTTCAACGTGTTTTCTTATTTGGAAGGTTTTACTATCATAAAAGTCTTTCCATCAGTAACTAATATAGTAAGATTTATTTTATCACTAACTAGTTCAATCTTTCCATTAAAAAAATGATATGAAATATTACTCTATGTGCTACCTGAATAGAAAGAAATATACATTGTTTGGGTTTGATGTAGGATGAATAGGATGAATAGGATGAAGGGGGTGTAAATATGTGAAAATGAAGTGAATTTGGTGTAAATATGTGAAGGTGTAGGAATGTAAATCTATGATGGAAAATGTTGTGGACATACAAATTAAATGATATAGGAATACCTATCTTGAAAGGATGCTGATGAAAAAATCTCTATTTTCTAATGTATGTGCACAGTTTTGGGGAATTCTACAACCTGATCCAGACTGGAAATACTGAGACAGAGAAAACCCAAAAAAATTTTGTCTTTCTGGAGTTAGGTCGACTTTGACCTAGATAGCGGGGCACAATCTTACCCCTCACTGAAGGTTGACCTTGACCTAAAACAACTCCGACGTAAATTCTATTCACGGATCTTGGAAGTTCACCGAAAAGGGTATCCAATCTAAACAACAATTCGTAATCCTGTACCTGTACCTGCAAGAAAAATGGTTTTGTTGTTTGGATGAGGGGTTTTCCTTAGTCAAACCCCAGTTTGGAATCAACCTTAATAATGGAATTAAAATAGAGAATGCTAAAAAGTAGTAGAAGTAGATCTAATAATGAAGCTATGATATTCAATAGATATGCAATTGTATTTGAAATGTAAACAAGTATATGTAAATCAAAACTTCCATGATTGTATGCTTAGAATCCACCTTGCAGGAAGAATGAATGGATCTTAAAGATGAACAAAGGATCTTGAAGGAACACCACACCACCATGATGGCTAGATCTAGGGTTTGAATGATGAATCTTGAATGCTTGAACCAAATCCCTTCAAAGGCTTGAATGCTTGAATCCTTGATCTTCAATGGAGAACTTGAATGCTTGAATGCTTTCTTTATCTTGCTTGAAAAGATGGCTTGGTGCTCCTAAAGTTTCTTGATTGTGGATATCTCCTTGAGAGTTCTTGATGAAAAGTGGATGTACTTGATTGAGAGATATGAGATGGATAAAATGAGAGAGGAAGGCTTCCTTTTATAGTGATCTAGGGAACAAACTCCTATAGAAGGCTGACATTGGAGAATTAAATCCAAATTAACCTTAACCCCTATAAATGGACCTAGATTAAATGCAATTAAAAATTTTACCATTCTAAAATCCAAAACAGCCTACTCAAAAGCGGGAAAATAAAAATTTCCAAAGCCCAATATGCTGAAAAATTCAGAACTTGAAATCTGGACCTAGGGTCAGGGTCGAGGTCAACTCTACCCTAGGTCAGAATCGAGGTTGAATCTACCCTAGGTCAAGGTTGAGTTTTACCTTGACCTAGGAGATTGACCTTGACCTTGAGATGGCAATTTTCAAATTCTTAGGACCAGGTGCCAGAAAAAGGCTGGAAACAGGTGGAGAGAGAAGCAGAATAGGGGAAAAAATCTAGATTCATGCAAAGACCTATTCAAGGCACTTGACATGATCCCAAACCACCTACTTGGAGGGCTAAATGCTCTTAACATGGAAGTGCTTCCATTTTAAGACAATACATTAATCCCCCACTTTAGCAAAAGTATGAATTCAATACAAACTCTTGGTAAAGGAGAAGAAATAATAGATCCAAGTAGATTCACAACAAGATATAATAAAACTTAGCTAAGGACACAAGCCCCCAAGCTAAAGATTCTAACTCAGAACATAGGCACGAGGGTGCGAAAACAAAGAGAAATCTAAAAGACATAAAAGAGAGGTTAGTACTAAAACAAACCCAAATCAACTAGTAGAGGAAACCTTGCTAAGAAATGCTTCCTCTACTAATATCATATTCAGTCAGAAAACTATCATAAAAGCATAAATGATTACATAAGAAAGACAAGAGAAACACTATAAATAACATAGCCTCATTATCCAGTCCTACTAGCATGAAAGAGAAAAGAGAGAAAGAGAAAGTGATTACCTCGTCCAATAAGATGCCCACCTTACCATGAATCACCAAGGAGGGAGAGCCAAATAGGTGGCCAAACCTGATAGTTCACCCATAAAATGCAGAGGATTTAGCATATAAATGAAAAAATATAGTACAAGGGACACCCTATATATGCCCCCCTCCTTATTGTGGCAGTCTACTAGACATGATAAGGAGGAGGAGGAGGATACCTACTTCACAACATAAGGAGATATCATGTTTAACAACAATGTATACTACATTCTTGGTGAAGGGTATTAACCCTTACATCCAAGAGTATAGATAATCATGAAAAGGATATATCACTTATGGAAAAAGGATCCTCAAAGAGAAAAATATCTTATCAACAAGACCCCCACCATTGAGGAGTACTTTTAGATAAAATATCATCTTTCAAAAAGAAACTAGGTGGGAACAAAGATTCAATCATCAAGCCCCTTGCAATCAAGAGGAAGAGGAACCTTTGGAATGAGGGAAATAACTCTAACACCAAAGAAAGGGTAAGAGTTTATAAAGAACATAATTTTCAAAATAAAGAAGAGGTGATAACCTAGGACAATAACCTCTCACATAAAAATATATCCATGGCCTAAAACCTCTATCAATATAATGAAATAATATTGCAAGATAAACAAATGCCACTAAGCTAAGGAAAGAAGATCCCTAGACAAAGAGAAACAAGAAAGGAACCTTTCCCCCAAGGGATGAAAGCAAGGGATACCTTTTGCAAAAACAACTATCTTAGAAAAGATATCATGAATACTAGAAGAGAGCTATGGATGATTATGAACCAAGGAAAGATATCATAATACAAAACCATAGGGAGAGAAGGAGAAAGAATACCAATTAAGCCCCGGATAAAATATATGCCAAGAGTCTAATGGATCATATAAGAATCACTTACATGCCTCTTGCCCCCAATCTTGAGACAAGAGGAGAAGAAATCTATATTATATCAGAAGGAGGGGTATCCCCTATATCAAAATTATGAAGGAATTGTAAAACTACACGAGAGTGAGATATAATTCCTAAAGTAGCTCTTTCCCTAACATATATCTTGAAATACTTACAATTAGAAAGTAAATGTGTATTACTATAATGAAAATGACATTTATACTTGGATAAAGCATCTTTCGGCATAGGTTTAAAGATTTCTTCCTTGGAATTCATTAATTGAACATATACCTTCTTAGCTACATCTTAACGAATATCAAAGTTATCTACAGTAGGTGTAGGGAGAAGAACATTAAGAGGAGGATGATGATCAACATCACCTACCTTGATTTGAGATTGTAAATAACCAACACCATGCACATCCTATTTAGGGGCTATATGAACCAGATATCTAATACCATGCTCATTAACTTCAACCCCTAAACCTCTATAACCTCATTTAGTCATCATATTGAATCCTGTAGTGTATATATTATGTAAAGCTTCTACAAGAGCTGATTGTTTATCATGCTCATGAGTAAAGGTTGTATAAGGTGGAATAATAGGTTTTGAAGAAGTTTCTTTACCCTTTCCTTTAATATTATCATGAATCAGAGGAGAAAGTAAATCAAAGAACTCTTGCACATCTGCATCATGAACTATAGCTTGAATCCCATAATAAGTATGAGAAGAACTAGGATTAACAGATGGAGAATTAGGCATTAGATTAGGAATACGAATGTTAGGAATCAAATTGGGAATGATAGGATTAGGATTAGGAAGATTAGGAGATCGATTAGGTATTCTAGGATTAGGATTAGGAAGATTAGGAGATGGTATATCATCTACTAAATTCTTCACATAATCCAAAAGAGTAATAAGTCTACCACATGAATCTTTAATGAAAGTTTTGAAAGTAGGCAGACTAGTATCAGTCAATTTCAAAAAGGCATAAGCGAGTGCAAAATGAAGGGTCATCAACATAATGAAATGAATGATACTCTCATAAACATCATAGGTATGGTAAAGAGATGTTAAAAGAAGAGTAATAAAGAACATAATCACACACCAAAAAATCTTGAAAATCTTTATAGTAAATGGAATGCAAGAAATATTTTTGGATTTTATTGAATATATAGATTTTTTTGTATTTTTGAATTAAAATGCAATAGCATAAATGAAAAGCTAATCTTCATGCAAGAAAAGAAAAGACCTAACACCAAAAAGAAGGAAATCTAACATAAAAGGGAAATATAACACAATAAGGGCATCTAAATCCACAAAAGAAAAGGGGTAAGTTTGTTGGGCTCACCAAAATGAATAGAAAGAAATATGTATTGTTTGGGTTTGATGTAGGATGAATAGGATGAAGGAGGTGTAAATATGTGAAAATGAAGTGAATTAGGTGTAAATATGTGAAGGTGTAGGAATGTAAATATATGATGGAAAATGTTGTGGACATACAAATTAAATGAAATAGAAATACTTATCTTGAAAGGAGGCTGATGTGGAAATCTCTATTTTCTGATGTCTGTGCATAGTTTCAGGGAATTCCGCAACTTGCTCCGAACTGGAAATACCGAAATAGAGAAAACCCATAAAACTTTTTTCTTTCTGGAGTTAGGTCATCTTTGACCCAGATAGCGGGGCACAATCTTACCCTAGGGCATAATCTTACCCCTCACTGAAGGTCAACCTTGAGCTAAAATAGCTCCAATGAAAATTTTGTTCGCAGATCCCAGAAGTTCACTGAAAAGGGTATCCAGATTTGAACTTCAATTTGCAATCTTGTACCTGTACCTACAAGAACAATGGTTTTGTTTTTTTGATAAGGGGTTTGCATTAGGCAAACCCCGGTTTGGAATCAACCTTAATAATGGAATTGAAATAGAGAATGCTAGAAAGTAGTAGAAGTAGATCTAATAATGAAGCTATGATATTCAATAGATATGCAATTGTATTTGAAATGTAAACAAGTATATGTAAATCAAAACCTCCATGATTGTATGCTTGGAATCCACCTTGAGGGAAGAATGAATAGATCTTGAAGATGAACAAAGGATCTTGAAGGAAGATCACACCACCATGATGGCTAGATCTAGTTTTTGAATGATGAATCTTGAATATTTGAACCAAATCCCTTCAAAGGCTTGAATGCTTAAATCCTTGATCTTTAATGGAGAACTTGAATGCTTGAATGCTTGTTGGATCTTGCTTGAAAATATGGCTCGATGCTCCTAAAGTTTCTTGATTGTGGATATCTGCTTGAGAGCTCTTGATGAAAAGTGGATGTACTTGATTGAGAGATATGAGATGGATAAAATGAGAGAGGAAGGCTTCCTTTTATAGTGATCTAGGGCACAAACTCCTAGAGAAGGCTGACATTAGAGAATCAAATCCAAATTAACCTTAACCCCTAGAAATGGACCTAGATTAAATGCAATTTAAGAGTTTACCATTCTGAAATCTGAAACAGGTGACCTGAAAGCGGGAAAAATCCTGAAACCTCCAGAACTTGAAATATGGACTCAGGGTCAGGGTTGTGTTCGACTCTACCCTAAGTCATAGTCATGGTTGACTCTACCCTAGGTCAGGGTCGAGGTCAACCTTGACCCTGAGATGGTAGTTTTCAAATTCTCAGGACCAGGTGCCAGAAAAAGGCTAGAAACAGGTGGAGAGAGAAGTAGAACAGGGGGAAAAATCCAGATTCATGCAAAGACCTATTCAAGGCTCTTAACATGACTCCAAACCACTTACTTGGAGGGAAAAATCCTCTTAACATGGAACTGCTTCTATTTTAAGATGTTACACTACCTATTAAAGCTTAGGCTAGTGTTTTATTTCATTAAAAATGATATCGCAAATACAAAAAGACAATAAAATAAGTACTCGATTTGCCATTTTGTATAGACACCAAGAAAATATCTTAATATAAACCTACAATGAAAAGTGTGGGGATGCCAATTAGGATCATTACATAAATAGGCATTGAAATATATGATAACACACAACCCACAAAAAAATAGCATTTACCCAAAATAGTGGAAGAATAACTTTTATATGTAAAATTTTCAACTTTAGCTATATAACAACCTTGTAGAAAATAAACAGTAGTCAACAAGTTATATCATACTTAACAAGTTATACAATACTTTGACTAAAAATGAGTCATACTCAAAACATGTATCATACTTTGGCAACATGCATGTATCATGTACATAAATGAAATTATTTTTACCATTCAATGTTAGAACAGATATGAGTCTTCTAAAGAGGGAGATAATTTAAATTTTCATAAGATAAAGATTTAAAAGAGTTGGGAGTCAAATAATTGTGAAAAAAACTCTAGTTAAAGAAAGAATGTCGTGGAGATTTTGAGGCTGAAAAATCTTTTAGAAAAAGGATATATTTTGAGGCTGAAAAATAATTGTAACAGCTGTAAGGAAAACAATTAAAGCATTTCATATTCATGATAATAATTTTGGAAGATGCAACTTCTCCCATCATTTGGATAAGGGAAAAAAATTAGAAAATTAAGTCTTAAAATAGGATAGTTTAAAATAGTTTTACATGGAGAAAATAAAATTAGATCAAATAGTTTTGTATTAAATGAGTCTATTATTAGCACAAAACTATTTTTAGAAGCCTTTCAAGCTATCTCTAAGACCTCTATATAAGGAGGCCCTTGTAGTGAATTGATTATCAATGATGAACTACAACTGATTTAGAACACTGAATGAAGAATCTATGATTGAAGATCACTGAGGAGTTGTTGATTAGATATGCAAGATGATTAAATCAGTATTATGTTGTCATTGATGTCAACTAGCTTGACAGTACTTATCTTGTAAGTTACTATACTGACACATCTGAAGAAAGGTGAAAGAGATGAAGAATAGAAATATCTACATGAGGAAGATGTATATATCAGATGAGGATAAGGAATACAATGAGTAACTTGTTGATGAGTCTATGACTTGATGATATCAACTTTATTATGTTGCATTCATCTATGATGAAGAATAGAGCTAAAAGACACAAAGTAGTGTTGTCAATAAATGAAGCATTCTAGTATACACCAACGGAGTGTAGTGTATACCGAGCGTAGTGTTAACTGAGCTTGTGTTCACTGACGCATTTCTTTGTTAACCGAGAAAAATAGAAAGGAATTAAATGATCAGTTTAGCCGATAAAGTGATGAGCTGTAAAGTGTATGAAATCGAGGTAACAGATAAGGTTTGTTATGAAGATCGATGGCTAACATAATTCAAGAAGGATCTAATGGAGTAGATTGAAACATGTTACTGACACATCAGCCGAAGAAGGTTAGAGTGGCAAAATCAATGAATAAGATTAAGCAGAAAAATCTGATGGAGGAAAAGAAAATGATTTACTCGTCTATATAAGAGACATTGGTTTCATTGTTGAAGAACACTGGAAGAAGAAGATACTACAAAATTATTGCGTGAAGGATTTTTTATGCATTTTGATCATACTAGTTAATAAGAACTGAGCTACAAAATAATTACCGAGCTATAGAGAGTAATTATCGATGGATAGTAAGTTGATATAAGATTGAATCTGAAGTGATATATTGGTCAGAAAGATTTGAATGAGCTGAACATTGATCTGTAAATTGCAATTGAATTTGTTTCAAGGTAGATCATCTACTGTTACATATTTAACCATTGTACATAGTCAAATCTCTTAACCGAGTGGACTAAGAAAGTCTTTTTGATGTTTCATTCATAGAGTGAACATCATTATCCTATCAACCCCAGAGTGACTACTAGTTGGATGATAACTTCTGGTCTAAAATCTTCTAACAAGGTCACACATAACAATGTTTTTGTAAACCTTTAACAGGGTTGGGTCTTCACTGACCTCACTTCAGAAGAGTGAACATTTTGGGTTGCCGGTCCCAAGTGGTTTTTCTCTTCACTTGGTTTCCATGTTAAATCTCTTGTGTTATGTGTTGATTGTGATATTTTCTTGTTATCATACTTTGCATATTACATGTTAGATTTGATCGGTAACTACTATAAGTTTTAGACTGACAATCGGTAAAAACATAGACAGTGAAAGTATTTTATGTTTACCAAGTAGCAGAAGTTGAAGAATTTGTTTTGGACTATACATTTTGTTTTGGGACATTGGATAATTGATTCACCCCCCTCTCAGTTATTCTAACAATTGGTATCAAAGTTGTGGTTTCTTAGAACAGAGTTTTAAGGACTCCAGCAAAAAGGTCTCAAGATATATAAGAGGGAAGTGCCAAAGCTGAACAAAGAGAACTTCATAGTATGGCAAAGCCAAATGAAGTTGCACATATCTAGAATTGGGAATTCTGCACTAGAACTGATGGAGAATGGCTACATTGAATCGATACCAGGTCCCCTGACACTTGATCAACTAAAGGATAGGCATGAACACAATATTACTATGATGGAACTTGCTACTGCCTATACCGATGCCGAATTTGAAGACATTAAGGGATGCACAACTACCAAAGCCATGTGGGATAAACTGACTCTAATATATAGTGGAGATGCGAATGTTAAGAGAGCCAGAGCAGAAAGCCTAAGAGGTCGATTTGATGATATGAAGATGAAAGAAGATGAGAACATTGTGCAATACAAAAATAGACTAAAAGAGGTAGTACATGATATTAGAGCATTCGATGGAGTTATTGAGGATGAAACAGTAATAAGCAAGATTCTCAAAACTTTGCTGCCAGTTTATGCGATCGAGATCTCTACAATTCATGAAACAAGGGCTACATCCAACCTTACTCTTGACACACTAATTGGTAAGCTTAAAAACTTTGAATTGAATAACTTTGACAATGGTGTTGTACCTTCTATTGAATTCTCTTTCATGACTTCTTTGAAGATTGGTAAATCTAGTAGCAGGAATAATAAGAATAATGATAGTGATAGTAATACCGATGAAGAACTTGATGAGCTTGAAGCTCTTATGGCTAGAAGATTACCCAAAGGTAAAGGAAGGTATAGAGGTAAGATACCTTTAGCATGTTTTAATTGTAAATAAGTTGGCCACATCACTGCTAGATGTCTGAATAAGAAAGATGATGATATATCCAAAGACCAATCCAAAGGAAGCTATGGGAGAAGAGTCAATAGAGGCTACCGACACAACTACAGAGATAACCGAGATAGCTCTATGAAAAATGGAAAAGGGTATGTTACATAGCTAAAGAATTTGAATCTGAATCTGACACTAATGATGATGTAGAAGTAGTATTTGTTGCTATGAAAGATGATTCAGAGGAAGAAGAGAAACATGAAGAAACAACACTAATCTCTAAAGTAAGCAGAAATGATACATGGATCATAGATAATGCTTGTACACATCATATGACTGGTGATATAGAGAAATTTGATCTACTTGATGAATATGATGTAGGATCTGTAAGGATGGGAAATGATGCACCCTATATGGTAAGAGGTAAAGGTTCACTGATGATTAATGATAGAATAAAATGTGAAAATGCATACTAGGTAGATGGACTAAACTATAATCTGTTAATTGTGGCACAGTTGAATAACTCAGGCCACCGACTTGCTTTTGAGAGAAGAAAGGTAAAAATCTATGATGATGGAGGAAGACTTGTCAGAACTGGTACACAATCTAGAGGTAATCTATTTTATCTTGATATTGATCAGTCTTCTTGTTTATTAATGAAGGATGAAAATGCATGGTTGTGGCATAAAAGGTTATGCCATGTGAATTTTGATAACATGATCAAGATTAGTAAGAGGAAAAGAGTTAGAGGGTTTCCTAACTTATCAAAACCAGATCATGCAATGTGTCATGAATGTCAGAAAGGTAAGATGACTAAGTCTAGTTTTAAAAGCAAAGACTACTCAACAAAGAAGATACTTGAATTGGTTCATACCGATCTATGTGGTCCTATGAGAACTCAAAGTTATTATGGTGATAGATACTTTATTCTTTTTGTTGATGACTACACTAGACTAATGATAGTTATGTTCTCAAAAGAAAAATTTGAAGTTTTTAAAATGTTTAAGTTGTATAAGGAAAAGGTATAAAAAGAGACTAGAAAAGAATTAAAATTCTTAAGATCTAATAGAGGAGGTGAATTTATCTCTGATGAATTTACTAATTTCTATAATGAGCATGGTATTAAAAGACAAGTCTCTACACTGAGAACACCTCAACAGAATGAGATTGTTGAAAGAAGGAACAGGTCAATAATTGATTGTGCTAGAACACTGATGAGACAAAAGAATGTTGCTCAGACATATTGGAGAGAAGCTATCAGTACAGTTGTATATGTGCTTAACCGAGTACAACTAAAGAAGGACACCAACCAAACACCTTATGAGCTATGGTTTGGACACAAACCTACTATAAGTTATTTCAAGATTTTTGGAAGAAAATGTTTTATTCTGAAAGATAAGAGAAATGGGAAATTTGGTTCTAAAGGTGATGAAGGAATATTCTTAGGATATTCTACTAAGAGTAAAGCATACAAATGTTTGAATAAGGTTACAAATAAGATAATTGAAAGTACTAATGTCCGTGTTGATGAGTTTGATGACAAGAACATAGAGGAAAGAAAGGAACTAGAAGACTATGGTAGATTCACTTACATTAAACTTCCTAACTATCTACTAAAGTCGCAACCTATGATAACCGGTCAACAGGAAAATAACCCTGAGGAACAGGAAAGGGAAACCAACGAACAAGATGGAGCTACCGAGCAAGCACATGACCTTGAACAAGATGAACAAGAAATAATAAACTGAGTACTGGATAGTTTTGTCAGAAGACATCATCCTGAGACATAAATTATTGGAGACAGACAAGCTGGCATGCAGACAAGAAGCAAAGCAAGACAAGGTACATGTCTAGTTTGTGAATTTGAACCCAAGAATGTGAAAGTTGCATTAGAGAATGAAGAATGGGTTAATGCAATGAAATAGGAAATAGAACAAATAGAGAAGAAAAAAACTTGGTCCTTAGTACCCTAACCTAAAGATAAAAATGTTATCGGTACTAAATGGATATTCAGGAACAAACTGAATGAAAATGGTGAAGTGACAAGAAATAAAGCGAGATTAGTATGCAAGGGATATGCACAGGAAGAAGGCATTGACTATAGTGAGACATTTACACCTGTTGCTAGATTGGAAAGAGTTAGAATGCTACTTGCATATGCTACACACAAGAAACTTAAGGTTTATCAAATGGATGTGAAGTCAACATTTCTAAATGGTATACTTGAAGAAGAGGTCTACATAGAACAACTTGAAGGATTCGTTCATCTAGACAACAAAGACATGGTATGTAGATTACACAAAGATTTATATGGTTTGAAGCAACTACCGAGAGCATGGTATGAAAGACTACATACTTACCTGTTAAGTATGTTAGAAATGAGAAATAATGAGAGGGGGGGTGAATCAGTATTTCACAAACTTTTTCTTTTTCCCACTTATGGATATAACAGATTACTTTAGTGCACACAAAGATTATCAAGCTGATTAACAAACATAGTAGTAAATAGAAAGAACTCATAACACATGATATGTTCTCGAGGAAACCCTAGCCAAGGGAAAACCCTGGTGGGGATGGTACCCACAAAGATCACTAATCAAAAGTATCATGTTAGGGATATTGGACCCTGTTAGGAGTCAATTTACAATATATAGTAGATCTATCTTGGTTAAAGGACTTTAGGCCTTGTTAGAAGCCTTAACCTTGTTAGGAGTTAGATTACAAAACCTGATCACCAGCTGAGCTCACTGCCCAAATAGGTAATACAAGATGTTTCTGACTGTAATATGGTATTTCTTACAACTTGGCATCAATAGCCTTTGCTGCTATCACAATATACAACTATTGCAAGTTATCTTTTCTTTCTTTTTACACATCACATATATTTTCATTACATTTCAAGTATGCCTAATATATGAGTTATTAGAGCTAATAATTTTACATGGTCGGCTTCCAAAATCTTTATCCAAGAGTAAACATCTAGGATGTTGTCTCTTCATAATGTTAAGTCATTATTTTGACAAGCAAAAATAATCCCTTAACTCTTTCACTAATACTGTCTCCAAAACTGTTCTGTTTACAAAAATTGTCTTCGGTAAACTTTGAATAACTTTGTCCGTATTACTCAAACTTTATGCGCCCTGAGATGGGGTATCCTCATACTTTGTAGAAGCTTCAGTTAACTGCACAAACAAAAATATTGCTTCAGTGGACATCGCCAACTAAATCTTCATCGGGTGCTCTATCAGGATCACTGTATCCATACTTAGACAATTTCTTCCTTCAACTTGCCATACTTGCATTCCAGATTCTGTGCTCTTAATAGAGATCATATGTTTCCATAATGACAACATCTATGCATCCACATTAGCCAAATTAATGTTCCATATATAATGGATTATAATATATTTCGGCACTACTACATAGAGGGGGGATTAAGGACAATTTGTGAGACAATTATTGAGTTGATTGTCTTAATTTGAGACAAAAAAAAAAGTTGTCTATTGTGTGAAGTATTGTCATAAATCAAGTGTCTTTATTTATTGTCTCTCTAGAGACAATTTCACTTTTGTCTCTCTAGAGACAATATTTCTTTGGTCGTACCTATTGTCTCTAGAAAGACAATATGTTTTTAAATCTTAACTAGAGTCTCTCTAGAAACAATGTGAACAAATGTAATAAAAATAAATAATTTAATTTCAGTATAAATTAAAATATAATTTTTTATTTCAATGTTACCAAATAGCATTCACTATAATTATTTCCAATATTTTATTCTTGCAAAAACAGTCAACAAAGTAGCATAAACTAACTTCAATAGAAATAAGAAATACCATTTTATTAATATTTATTCTCAATGTTGTCTTACAAAATGATTGGGAGTTACTCCAAAACAAAAGGAGCATAGCATCGATATGACTTTAAACATTACTAAATATTGCCACTAATTTCCTATGCACTATTGACACTGATTTTCCAAACATTGCATCCTTATTAATAACTATTTAAAAACTCCTCCATACTATACATTTCCACCAAGTTCAGTGGTGTAGCATGAAAATTGCTTAATTTAACTACATATTTTTAAGAAGATGCTCAAAAGTGTTTCATTTTCAACATGTTGGAGTTGTGTTTTTAGCATGCCATATCAAGAAAAAGACATTGTAGATATTATTGTTCAACAATATTTTTCATCTGAACAAGAAGTATCTTGTAGTCTTCATGTTTCTTTGATAGTCTGAAAGATAAAAACGAAGTGTAAGAATATAAACTAACTAATAAAATGATGTTGCCCATATATGCAAACCTTATCAATAAAGAAAACAACTTGAAATGTATCATTATCTTTTTCATTTCACAATTCCAAAAAACTATAATAATGCAACATGGATGAGATGATGGCTTTGGACTGCACTGAAGCACTCCCAAACAATTGGAGGCTTGAGGCATCAAATCTATTGACGGTAAAACTTGTATGGATTCGAACAGTAAGAGATGGAGGGAAGAGTAAAAATACCACTGCTACGCATGTCATCAACGAGCTCTTGTTCCACTTAGATTTTCTGTACCAACATAAAACATAATGGCTGAAATATATTATAATCCAAAAGAAAAGCACGCAACACAGGGGCTAACAGAAGCCAAAATTGAAGCAATCCAAAGAATAAACTTGAGTGATCCAAGCTTACAAAAAGGTACAAATTTACCTCTTTAACTCGTGCAAATTTTTCATAGTTTATGCACTGTTTCCCTTCTCACACCTCTAGAGCTCCCTAGCTATTCAAAAATTGAAATCTTTCTGGTTATTCAAACATAAAATTTGAAGGTAAAACGTATCGTATATTTATAGTGTTCAAGCATGAACTCGTGTGGGTAGAGGCTAGATGGACATTTGTCCTGTGCACAAGTTGCTCAGACAGTTGGTTGATGGACAAAGCACTTCCTACATTTTTAATATAAAATTGATTTATTAGTCACTATTGTTTATTTGCTGGTGTAGATTTTTGCAACAATGTTCACTTTCGGATAAGATGTTATGATTTATTATCCATATTTAAAAGTAAATGGTTTTAAATATTAGTAATAAAATATTAAATAAATCAATTCTAGAAAAATAGTTATTAAAATCAATATGGATTATGATTGAGAAAATTAAAAACATTTGATTATTCAAATCTAAAATTAGAAATAAAAATAGATCATATCTTTGAAGTGTTTAGAAGTCAATAGCTCTAAAACAAGACATGTGATGGTAAGTGGATTCATGTCTTGTGCACAAGTTCTTCGGGAGGGCAGTTGGTCAATGGGGAAAGCAAATCATAATGTCTATTTAGGTATCACAATGTATTTTTAAGTATATTTATTAATTAACTAAAAGTATAATATATTTATTTTTAATATAAATAATTAATTTGTATTAAGGTAAAATAATTTTTTTTAAAAGAGACCCTTAACCCTTTACATTATGAAACAACCATTAGGAAAAGATAAACGAACAAAAAACCAACAACCAAAAACTATGAGAAAAACAAAAATAGGGTCACATATCCACACACTTATTGAAGTTTCATCAGAATATAATCAGCCTTGAAATTCTTGTCTATTACCCTTTCATGAATATCTATGATGTCATGTATAATTTGGGATTGGCCTACATTTCCTTTAGCGTGGCTACAAGTCTTAGCAAAAAGACCTTGCAGAGGAACCAAGCCCATTTGTGTTGATCACCAGTAGCAACCTTGACCTAACCAAAAACAACATCATCATGGGGTATGTCCTTATGGAATTGGGCCTTCTTATTGAGTATTTTGATCTGTACCGTGCTAATTTGAACAAAGTGCCTACTAATAGAAACCATCGTCTTGAGTTTCTCGTGCACCTTCCTAATTGTGTCGTCCAACATTCTAATTTTCTCTTCTTTCTCAGTCTTCATAGCCTGAACATCTTTAGCTACTGCATGGATGAGAGAAAACATCTTTTCTAAACTATCTTTATTAAGTCCCTATTTGGTAGTATCTTGTGGATCATTAATCCAATTATTGAGGGAATTGACACTATCTTTGACCATGTTAATTTTTGATACAAGCTAATTTAAATCTTGGCTTGAGAATCAACAACATCCCCTAGAAACATAAACACATCCATAATTCCAACAACATGGATCTCATTATCCACTTTACAAGGAATGTCAATATGGAATCCCCCTTCTATCACCTTAGGGATCACATTACTATTATGATTGTCTTTCTGGTGGCTTGCCTCCTCATCTTTCATCATGAATTCCTTAATATTAGGGTCATTAGTAGGGTGAACCCACAATAGTGGGTTAGACTTTCTTGGAGGAAGGAATTTGGCACTTTCGGTCAAATTGTCATTTTCACCACTTTTGATAGAAAGCCCAAAAAAATTTCAATCGAACATTCTCCCGCCTTAACTTTGGATTGAAAGTGTTTTTATTTTATTTTTTATTTATTAATAATAAAGGGGTTTCAATTGAAAGGGGGTATCGACCAAAACCCCTTAAATTAGGCATTTAAAAAAAAAGTAGTTTCTATTAAAATTTATCCTAAAAAAAATTAATAGAAAGGGATTTCTATTGAAGGGAAGGGGGGTTCATTGAAACCCCTTTCTATTGAAAGTAGTTTCTATCAAATCCCCCTACCAAAAATGATCCCCCAAAGTGCTCCCATTTTGTGTAATTTTATGACCTTCAGAGCTCAAATTTAGGGCTCAATGGAACAACATTGATGAATCCAAATGCATAATAGTACTAATCAGAATGAGGTTTCCAATGGTTATGCTTCTAATATAGAGTTGATTATGATTTTTTTTTAGATTAATTAAACACATGTTTCTCACCAAACATCAACCTCTTTGTTGAACACTTATGGAAAAATAGTGAATAAGTAAATTTTGTTTAAAATAATTATCTAAGCACTAGATATTAAAATCTTCTTTCTAACAAATAAAATGAATTTGGACACATACACAAGTTACAATTGAACAAATAAACATATGTCAAAATTAGAGTTAACTCAACTTCAAACCTTAATTGAATATGAAATATTGAGGATAAAGTCATGAAACGAATTGAAAACATTTGATATGGATGTTACATAACTAAATTATAAAGAATCACATTCATATCTATTTTAGAAAGGTAAGGTTACAATTGAACAAGTGAATGCCACTCTTTAAAAATGCTATTTTTTGCAAAAAAAATAATTTTTGAGGAAGATAGAAAAATGGATTCAAATCAATTCCAAATTTTTTTTTAAAAATATATTTAGATTTTATACGCAAAATAGTAAAAGGCTGTAATTTACAAGAATGTACACTTCAATGTTGAAGTTGGCAAAGAAGTGTAACTCACTATTGTGGCAATGCTACATAGAGGGGGGGTTAAAGACAAATGTTGAGACAATTATTGAGTTAATTGTCTTAATTTGAGATAGAAAGTTTTTTGTCTATTGTCTCAAGTATTGTATTTAATCAAGTGTCTTTAACTATTGTCTCTTAAAGACAATATAAAACCGAAGTCATTTTGTCTCTTTAGAGACAATTTCACTTTTGTCTCTCTAGAGACAATATTTCTTTAGTCATACCTATTGTCTCTAGAAAGACAATATATTTTTAAATCTCACTATTGTCTCTCTAGATACAATATGAACAAATCCATTAAAAAATAAATAGTTTAAAAAAAAATTAAAAAATATAGTTTTTAACTTTCAATGTTTCCAACTCAATAATAGAATATTCACTGTAATTATTTCCAATACTTTATTCTTGCAAAATTCTCAACAAATTAGCATTAAACTAACTTGACTAGAAATACCATATTTATTGTATTTATTCTCAATGTTGTCTTACAAAATGATGTGGGAGCTTCTCCACAACAAAAGGAACATACCATGAATATGACATTAAACATTATTGAATATTGACACTAGTTTTTCATACACTATTGATACTGATTTCTCAAACATTGCAACCTTATAGTGAACTACTTAAAAACTCCTCCATACTATACATTCCACCAAGTCCAGTGGTGTAGCAGAAATGTTCCTTGATTTAACCACATATTTATAAGAAGACAACTAGAAGTATTTCATTTTCAACATGTTGGAACGGTAGTGCTTTTAGCATGTCATATCAAGAAAGATCACTTGTTGATGCAATTATCCATCAATTTTTTTCAATCGAACAAGAAGCATATCATATTCTTCATGTTTCTCAGATAGCCTAAAAGATAAAAAAAATAAGTCTAAGAAGATAACATAAATAATAAAATGAAGCTACTCATATATGAAAAACCCATGAATAGAGAAAAAAACGTGTAAAGAACACTAAAAATCACTCAAAAAAATAAACTAGTTGGAATTGTTAGTTATTGATGTTAAGAAGGCAGAAAACAATTTAGTAATTGGAGTATGTTCATTTGTTATATCTGAACTAATAATAGTTAGTCCTGGAAGAGGTTGGAGTCATGGTTGAAATGTGATCTCTATAAATTTACTACAAAAAATCGCAATCAAAAAAGTTGTTTTTACCACTAAAATAATCTTTTATAAATAATTGACAAGTACAATTGATCAATATATTTTTACTTAATCCAACAAAGTACATCAACAACAAGTTTGTTGACTTGTCTATCTTTAATTGAAATTGTACAAAATAATAACTAAAATAAACTTTCTGTATTGATATCATAGTATACATTATAATTTCTTGTACAAAGCAAGAAACTCATGTAAATTCAAATTAGTTCATAATAAATGCAATACTCATAAAATCCAAGGTACACCTAGAATATGATCCAATATTTATTCTTCAAGATCAACATCTATTGCATTTTATAATGACTGGGACAATATTGAAACTAATAACATACATCAACCTACAAGTTAAGGTCACTCATATCTTCATATCCTTATAATAAGGCTTTACAATTTATTGGACTCATGTGAATAGTCCTAAGTATTTACCATGTCTAGTATCAATCAAAATTAAAAATTTACATCATACTTTGGCAACATGCAAATTTCCTTATGCGTAAATAGAAAATATTATTGATGAAAAAAAGATATGCAAAGGGAAGGAACTAGAAAGTCTTTGTGAGCAACAAATCCAAGTAAATAGAAAGTCTTTGTTAAATTCATTGAGTTTAAATACCCTACATCTATATTGTTGTAGTGTCTTATTGTACTACATGGGATATAAACTGATCTATTGTGAGCTTGTGATGTTAGTGCATCTTATCACCATTTAATATAAAGTATTGGTCTATAAATACATGTCTGACACTTGTGGAGGAATTGAGAAGTATTATGGAGCACATAGATTGTAGGATATTGATAGGGAGATCTTCTTCAAACTAGCCCTACTTCCTCTAGGACTTACCTAGGCCTTTTCTTGACCTATCTTAGGGTTCTTAAGACCCTTCACATTGAGGGATTCTTCCTAATCTCCTCTACTCCACAAGATCTCACTACCAAGGGTTTTAACTCACTCTTGATCCCACAACTCTTCATACAAATTCAACTAAGGAATTCATCCCTTCACTCCAATTCTTGATTCTAGGCAATAGACATGAGAGAAGACTCAATTTGAGGTGTTCCACCATGTAGCAACTTCCTCCTACAAGTCAATCTTCAAATCTAACACACAAATTTGGTCTTAACTCTTCAAGTTTCCACACAAGTGGCCAAAAGATCACATTTCCTGATACCCTTTTGAAAGCTACAAAGGATTCCAAAACCCTTATACCTCCAAGCTCTTTGTACAACCCTTTCCTATCTTTAAGCCTTGTTTTTAGGGCTAATTAGGCCTCACTAATTTTCAGTGAGGGTTTGATGGTTTCACCTCTTGCCAAATTGATCAAGAGCTCTCCTTCACAGGATAGAGTCTTTGATCATCATAGACCACATTTCTGGAGCTATATTGGCATTCCCAATCCCCAAGCCCTCTCCCATTTGCTAGATTAATAGCAAGCTCCCTAATCGAGCTAGCTCTGGCTCGCCTAGGGCTTGCTCTTAAAAATATTTCCCCTGCAACCTAACACATAAAAATACATATTTACATAGTATTTACAGTGCTCTAACATATTCCAGGTGGCCATACAAAACCAACCATGGAAACCTAAGTTAGAGCCATTATTATTGCCTCTACTCTGAACAATCGAGCAAGCTAGTCTCAGAGGAGGATTTAAGTTTCAATGCTGAAAAGAAAAATAATAAACCAAAACAAAGCTCTAATCTACTAATCAAAACATGAAGTATCCAATATATGAAAAAGATTTTCTTTGGTTCAATCCATGATTTAGGATGTCCGAGCTCTCTATTTAAACCAACACGGGTACAGTCACAACAGTGATGAAAATATGAAAAGTACTCACAAAAAAACTAATGTCCAACCTTAGGTCTTGATCAGTTTTAGACCTAAAACTGACTTCACTCTTCAGACAAGCTTAAGACAAATTGTTGTCATGACAAATTGCAAAGTTGTCATGACAACTTTTACATTTTGCTTGACAACTTTGTCAAAGTTGTGCCATGAGGTCTAAAAAGACTCTCTAGCCTATCCTAAGACTCTCTAGCCTATCCTAGGACTTCTAAGATCCATTCTCAACTTGATTACACTCATTTAACTCATTTTCATAGTCAAAACATAGCTTTGACTGATTCACAACATCCAATGGCATACAAGCCATATCCCTTGGGTCTTCACCTAGTCTAATGAGACCATCACTAGGACTTTGATTCAAGTACCTAAGAACCTTATTGTATCTCAAACACACTCACTAACTAAGACACAAAACCAAAAGTCCTTAAAGGATAGTGACTTGGCCAAAGTCACTACAAGCCAAAACTAGGTGTCTACGAGCTAGGTTGGCCAAGAACCTAGGTGCTCCTGCACTAGATATGCTCAGACTAACTATAATAGACCCTAAAACATATGGGTTAAATGCAAAGTCCTAAGGCATGCTACCTCACTTTTGATAGTGTTGTCAAGGAAAGAGACAGTGAAGCACTTGAGAAATAAGTCAAGGAGATTCATATATATACCACGTTGGCTGGGTTCACACCACACTATAATCACCACCTTATATTTTTAATTTATTTTTTTAGTATAAACCATCAACTTGAACTTGGAAACGGTGAGATATAGTTGTCTTTAATATTTAGACGATGATGAGTTGTTATTTCCCTAAATTCACCATGTATTATCACTAAGGTTTTTTCTAATCTTGGTAGTGCATTAGTATAGTAAGGTTTTTTCAAGGTGTTTTCTTATTTGGAGGGTTTTACTATCATAAAAATATTTCCATCACTAACGAATATGGTAAGATTTTTTTGTCAATAACTAGTCCAATCTTTCCATCATAAAAACAATATGAAATATTATTCTATGTGCTACCTATTAAAGCTTAGGTTAGTAAATTTTATTTCATTAAAAATGATACTGTAGGTACAAAAAGATAATAAAATAAGTACATGATCTACCATTTCATATGGACACCAAGAATATATTTTAATAGAAACCTACAAAGAAAAGTGTGTGGATTCCAATTAGAATCAATACATAAATAGGCATTGAAATATATGAAAACACACTACCCACAAAAAAAATAGAACGTACCCAAAATAGCTGAAAAGTAACTTTTATATGCAATTTGTTTAACTTTAGCTATATAACAACCCTGTAGAAAATAAACACTAGTTAACAAGTTATATCATACTTTAAATAAAAAGGAATCTTACTGAAAATAGGTATCATACTTTAGCAACAAACATAAAATAAATTCTCATACGATAAAAATTTGAAAAAGTTGGGAGTCAAATAATTCTGAAAAAAACTCTAGTTAAAGGAATAATGCATGGAGATTTTGAGGCTGAAAAATCTTTTAGAAAAATGATATATGTTCTCTGATGTGTATGTTGTTCAAACATAATTATACGTAGTAATTAAAATAGTTTTTATCAGAAGTTTAAATCTGTTTATTAAGAAAAGAGCATAAGAGAAGAAACATTTATAAAAAAAGCAACGGTTATTAAAAAAATTAGACATTGGAACATAATGCCTAAAATAGTGCAGTCATGAAGATGTGTAACAACCACATGAAAAACACAGTGATAGCTACAATGAAGGACATCCAAGAAAATGCAATGATAAAGATGGAAAGAAATGAAAATCAATAAAATAATAGTGTTGTTACGAGAGGTAGTGCTGAGAATTCGAATGACAAGAGTAGAATGGTTAAAAAAAAGTCATAAATATGTATCATACAACAATGTACAAAATTAAAGCATTGACTCATGACTATCAAGACCATGGCTGTTCTGATTCAACAAATAAAAGGAATTAGAATAGAGATCACCTTGATAAAGACAACAAAAGGGCAGCCACATGTCAAAATAGAATCCAAGGACAATGGCACATTGCTGTTATAGTAAAAAACAATTAAAAATGCAGTCATAGTGATAAAAGAGACATCGTGAGCATCCACAAAAGGACTTACAAAATCCATTGTTTTAATAAAACTTTCATCAATAGCATCAATAACTATTCTACTTCAAAATCTAAAGCTATGCTATCATCAATGTCACATAAACACCAACAATAAATGGATACAAAGAGCCCATGTCAAAAGCAGGTCATGGTTGAAAGTCTACAAAGCCTCTTTAACAGTTTTTAATCTTTCAAATTCACCATGAAAACTAATTGCAGAATTACAACATTTCATATTCATGATAATAATTTTGGAAGATGCAATTTCTCCCATCGTTTGGATAAGGGGAAAAAATAGAAAACTAACAGTCTTAAAATAGGATATTTTAAAATAATTTTACATGGAGAAAATAAAATTAGATCAAATAGTTTTGTATTGAATGAATCTATTATTAGCAAAAAACTAGTTTTAGTAGCCTCTTAAGATGTCTATAAAACCTCTATATAAGGAGGCCCTTGTAGTGGATTGATTATCAAATGTTGTAGCTAACCATGGGCATATGGAATTTTTGGTGATTAATTAATGGAAGTGTTGTAGCATCTAAAGCTTTTGCGTTTCTGAGTTTATGTTTATGATTCATGCTCATCCACCACCAAGTTGTATCAGAGCAAGTAGAATCACCTGAAGACCGCAAATATAAAAGGGTTTGAGAATTTAGTGCCCACTAGAGAACATTGTGTATGCATATATATACGAATTAGTTATTTTGTTGATCAATAAACAAATACAAAATAGTACAGCCAAACATTTTGGATCTTTGAATAGACAACTCGATAACTCTTTCACTTGCAAATTCTATATTTTTCACATATTAGAAATTTTCTACATGATGTTAATAAAATAAATTAATATCCTAGTTATTTCATTAGATTTAATTTAAAGTGATTACCTAGTGCAAATTCATGTCGTTCTTTGACTTGTTAAAAAAAATTGCGAGTTTGTGCAGTTTTGAAGGATCTTCAAATGAGCATAAATGATAATCCTCTGCAATCACTTCTATTACTAAATTGAAAGTACTTACTATATATGACAAAATTATTTTACATCAAAATCAAGTTGTATTGTTTTAAAATTAACAACCATTGAAAGAATTCATACCACAAATCATTGAGAATATCACTTTATAGATTGAAAAATATTTGAGCATCATACACATATCTATAATATTAAAAAAAAAGTTGTAAAGCTCTAGAGAACCTTATTATAGTTAAAACCTATGGCACTCTACTTGCATCCTGGTGCACATTATCTTTTCCTAGGTTTTGATACCAAGTTAAAAAAGGCAATAACACTCTCTTCTAAATCTCCAAATTGGATTATGAAGTGGAAGAAAAAATAGACACAAAATGAAATGCATTTGTATGTTATCATTTCTGTTAATATTCTTCATGTGGGCACTTGCTGCACCCAATCCTCATGCTAAACCTAATCTTCATGATGATCAAGATCTTGCTTGCAGCATGAATTTGGCTAGCGGCTCTAGTACCATGAAGGAATTTGACACCTGGAAGGAAACGTGCAGGGAAAAAAGGGGCATCCTTGAGAATGAGGGTGGCCATGGTGAAGATATTTTTGTCTCAACATCGCTTTCTGAAGATTCTATTCACTGACATTATGTTGTTTCGAATTCCCCGCCTGTTACAAGAAGACCAAGTAAGGAACCTATGCACTATAGGAATTTGAGGACTCTAATTTCAAGCCCTATACCGTAGTAGTTCTTGCATAATTTAACATAGATTATGTCTTTCGACCTTTTACATGCATTTGTATTGCTATTACAAGAAATGCATGATATATTACATCTGGAGATCGCAGGCTTTGTTGGTATATAAAAAAATTGAATGTTCTCCTATATAAAAAATTTGAACGTTCTTAATTGCCTCCAGAAACATTTTAATGATTAATCCCTACTCTTCTGTTATTCTCTTCTTGTAGTAGGATTCTCCCATTAAATACAATACTGATTTAGTAGGAGATTCATATAGATAATACAACTTTGTGTTGTCTTTTCACAGAAAGCATTAATATGGTAATTTCAGCCATTCCTAGGTGGCAAATATGATTTTTTATAACCAGATTGTGAAGTAATTACATAGTTCTTAGAGCTCATTTTGTTGAGTTTCTCCTCTATAACCTTTTTTTTCAAATATTACTGCTTCCTGCAAATAAGGATTAAACTTTGTTAAATTACATTATTTCTTTTTGTGCACTCTACAGATTTATGTCAGAACAACTCTCAATAATAAACATAAAATATCATCAAATGCAACACAACACAAGTTTAGTTCTACTGATATAGATTGAGAGGCTTTGGAATGGAAACTAGAATGAGATAATACTAAAATAAATAAGTATTTAAAATGTTTGGAGGAGTAATTGTACTGAGATTTGATTGTAAATTTTTTAATAGAGTTATATATTTAAAAAAATTTCAAGGTTTTGAAATATTATAACATGTTAATATTAGTATTCAATAGCTGACTGGTAACACATATTGAAGCTATCCATTTTATTATATAGTTATTTAAATAATAAATTATTCTTTTCTTATAAGCTACATGATGTAGATGCATATAAGTAGTGAGACTGGACTCTAGGTCTGGTGTTGCAGACACAAGGTTGAGGTCCTCTTTTAATAGCCCCGTCAAAGGCACTAATCACTATACAATTTTTCAAAATCACACTACGTTAGATTGTTCTTTATAAATTATATGTTCTCAACACATCTTTCAAATACCAAATACTTGAAAACCTGTAGGATGGTTGAGCCTTACTGAAAAAACATATATGTTATGTTTCAATTGAAGAGAAATATTGAGCCTACTAAGTGAAAAAATAGCTACCCCTTTCCAATATTATAACATTCAAATATACAACCATCCCAAACTACTCTCATATCACATACATGTAATGAGGATACTAGAAATGGTTGTGGATCACATCCTTAAACCTGTGAATTGCATTTTCTTAAAAGTCTTGTATAGGATAAAATATGCGGTGGGGTCCTAAAAAAATGGTTTGCACATAAAAGAGACCCCAAAAGCGATATTTTACACATACATGAAATTTTAATGATATGGGATGTAAATGTAGATGACTAATGTTGAAATGCAGAAATAAAGGTACTTACCATCGAAAAAGAATTAGTTGAAAACCTTGTCAAACAATCTCAAAAACTGTTGGTTAATGCATTTTGAAATTGAAACTGCGAGATCTACAAAACCCAAAAATCTTTTTCTTTTCAGGGCCAAGTCAACCTTGACTCAGATAGCGGGGCACAATCTTACCCCAGGGCACAATCTTACCCTCCACTGAAGGTCATCCCTAACCTAATTGCTCCAACAAAAATTCTGTTCACAGATCTCGAAAGCTCACCGAAAAGGGTATCTAGATCTGCACTTTAATTCGCTGTCTTATACTTGTAGCTGGAAGAAAAATGGTTTTGTTGTTTGGATGAGGGGTTTGCCTTAGTCAAACCCTAGTTTGGAATCAACCTTAATAATGAAATTGAAATAGAGAATGTTAGCAAGTAGTAGAAGTAGATCTAACAATGAAGCTACAATATTCAATAGATATGCAATTTTATTTCAAATGTAAACAAGTATGTTGATATGAAAGCTTGGACATAACATTAACAAATGTAAATCTAAACCTCCATGATTGTATGCTTGGAATCCACCTTGAAGGAAGAATGAATGGATCTTGAAGATGAACAAATGATCTTGAAGGAAGATCACACCACCATGATGGCTAGATCTAGGGTTTTGAATGATGAATCTTGAATGCTTGAACCAAATCCCTTCAAAAGGCTACAATGCTTGAATCCTTGATCCCCAATGGAAAACTTGAATGCTTGAATGGATGATGGCTTGAATGAATTTACTTGAGAATGGATGCTTGATGGAATTGTTTCTTGATCTCCTTGAGAAAACTTTGAGCACTTGATCTCCCAAAAACTTGATGCCTTGATCATGAAAAATGGATGCAATTACTTGATTGTGGATCTGAAAATGAGAGAGGAAGGCTTCCTTTTATAGTGATCTAGGGCACAAACTCCTAGAGAAGGCCGACATTGGAGAATTAAATCCAAATCAACCTTAACCCTTAGAAATAGACCTAGATTAAATGTAATTTAATGGTTTACCATTTTGAAATCCAAAACAGCTGACTCAAAAGTGGGAAAATGAAACTTTCTGAAACCCGACATCCTGAAACTTCTAGAAACTGAAATTTGGACCTGGGGTCAAGGATGAGGTTGAATCTTCCCTTGGTCAAATTTGAGGTCGACCTTGACCTAGGTCAGGTTCTAGATCATCCTTGAACCTTCAGGTTGTCCTTGACCCAGAAAGTCAAAGTCTTTAGTTTCTTAGAGAAAGTCTATCAGAAAGAGGCTGGAAAAAGGGGGAGAGAAGCAAAACAAGGGGGAAACTGCTAGATCCATGCAAAGACCTAATCAAGGCACTTGACATGACCCTAGACCACTTACTTGGAGGTCTAAATGCTCTTAACATGGAAGTGCTTCCATTTTAAGATGATACAAGTCTAAAACCCATTTTGACCAAATACATCCTATGTGTATCCTACACATTTTGAATTTATTGAGTTGATATTTGCAAATGTGGATCTTCCCTACACAAGGAAGATGCTGGCTAGGGTTGGGGTCAATAGACTTTACATACACCATTGCTTTTGCTCAAAGTTTTCTAAAATATTTGTACAACATTTATTTTGTGCAGACCCTGTGATCATTGTAGCCCTCAAAGAATACCAATGTTTTATTTGTCTCTTTCCCACATGTTCGATTTGTATATGTATAATGGAAGAAATAGACCCATGCACTAAAGTAATAGAGAAAAGACACTACTCTAATCACTGGATTCAAAATATATGCCTCAAAATTTTATTGTTGGTATTTGAGCATTCAAAAACATAAAAAATATTCTCCTAATTTCATATAATCTTCAATTTATCTTTAACAGGTTCTTCATACATAGTGCACAGATCACGTGTGTGCATACATGAGGAAGTAAGAAAAGAAGTTTAAATGGATTTATTATCATACTGTTCTAATAGTGCTACCTCGTTGGATCTTGTAGCTGCTATGATTTATATATAAGTATATAAATACAATGAAATACATATAATTCAATAATTTAAGAAATAACTGGATCTAATATATATAACCCTCAACAATTCAAGAAATATATAAGTCTAAATCTCTAATAATATGTTTGAACAGATATTTCATAATATTTATTCTACAGGAATGAAAAAGATAAAATGGGATAAATATACTATCAATAAAATTCAAGTAGGTTACCAAGGCAACTCACAATCACAACCTTATATTTTCTCAAGCCAGCTAAATTTGATAAATAAATGGAGATGTAATAAAGCAAACATAAATTAATGAGAGAATGAGAGAAGTTCTCATTGTTTTGATGCTCAACTCTTTATTGTGCCCTTCCACTTCCCAATACCACTCCCCCTCCATTTTATATGCAACTTACGATTCTCTTCTTGATAGAGGATTTGATCTAACTCTTGAGGTAGACAAAAAAATTAACTTGATTTATCTTACAAGGCAGATCACAATCACTCAAATGCTATTTCTTAAAATAAAAAATACTACTAGGATGAAGATGTAGTCAAAGATGATATGTGCTTTAACTTCTATGATACATATTTTGGCCTTACAATAAGATTAGAATGTCCATGTTCTTTGTTGGTGTAATTAACCATTCCTAATTACACTTAAATTAATCTTACTTAGGAGAATGCATTGAATAGTATTTTGTTGTTGAGACACTTAGGAGTTTGCACCTCAATTAATCACATGGTGTAGGAGAATTTCCACTTTTGGTGTGAGATCCACCTTTAGTGCTCATATCACATTATCATCCTAATCCATTGCACATACTTCATTTCACAATGGAGGATGATCCACATTTGGTGGACATGTGATTACACCTAGAATAGGTGATAGCTTATCAGCTCCTTATCGTTCTGTCTTATCCTCTTTCCTATATATCGAGGCCTACTATGTAATCATGGAAGGTGAATTCATTGGATCAATTCAATATCAATCATTGTATTCATATAATGTCTCTTATTCTTTTCTTTAACCTCTAGATCCTTGGTTCAATATTTTCTATTTCCAAATTCTTACATGGTATCAGAGCCGTTGGGGCATTTTGATTAGCCTATTTGGAGAGATCTTGGTGCAAGTGTTAAAGGTCCAAATCTTAGATCTGAAGACCAGTGTGTTGTAGAAGTATCTTGGAGTAGATTTGACCTCACCATTGTGTTTAGGAGGTTGTTTGGATTAAAATTGACTATAAACTTTCCCATATTTGGCAAAATTCAAAATTGAGACAAATTTGTTTTGCAAATCGAGTCGTACGACCCGATATGCACCTCTATGATATGATTTTTTCAAATTTTTTTTAAAATTTTGCATTTAAAAAAAAATTTAGCAAAAATTTATTTCAGGTGAGGTACAACCCTATTTATTTCTATGACAAGACAGTGACATCATCTATCACAATTTTGAGTCAAGTCACCAATCACTAACATCATCAAGAAAACTAGTGACATCATCATTAGGCATCGGATTCGATACACAACAACAGTTTTCAAACTGAGCCGAAACCCGCACTCAAGGCCGAAGCCAACCCTGAGCCCGGTTTGGCTAAGATCTTTGTTTTACAATCGGGGTGTCCACATATAAAAATTTCCCTTTTACACCCGCACAGTGCATTTGGGACAAAGTTCTAGGTCCAACACAAAAAATTTCTAGGTCACCAAAACGAGGCAACCCAATCTAACCCATGATTGACCCAAGCTACACGATCTGCATTTGACCTGAGTACCAAAGCAAGATCAGCCAATCTGACCTGATCCACAGTCAAGGTCAGGCTCAAAGTAAGAGGAGCTACCTGCCTGACCTATTAACTTCACTACCACAGCCTTGCATTCATAAAGGCTTGCAGGTGTATGCCCACATCACATGTGGGATGAAAAATCCCAACTGCACCACCCGATCCATCGCCCAGCCGAGTGGTGAGATCCCATTGACCACTGTCGCCTCTACTAGCCTGACATGCAGACCAGTGAATGCAAGCCACATGGAGACCACGTCCACATACCTGGTCCATGGCCTTGACCAGTCGCAGGTAGACACGTGGCACAATTGCCATGTCATCTTTGTTAACCAATTTGCTAGTGCCATGTGGCAAAAGGACACATCAGCATAGAAGTGATGTCAGCTAATGTCAAATTGTATGATAGATGACATCACCCGTATGACTGTATGCATCAACATTCTGCATTACCTGACACGTCAACACCATCATTTTTTGCCACGTCACCTTTCCACAAGGCTAAAATTGACGACCATCTAGCCATCAAAATATGCTAAAGTGGGCTTTTCGGTGACGTCCATATGGCTATCAAATTTAACAGAGTTCTTTGCTGATGTTAGCAAGGGTTTGAAAATTTTTGCCTTCACCATTAGAGTTTTTGATTTTGCAGTCCAATTTTAGAGGGTCATAGCTTTCTCTTTTTTGCTCATTTTTTCAAGCAATTTTTATTTATTTTGGGTAGAATTTGTTGAAGAATCCATTGGTGGTATTATTTTTGTAATTTGGTGGCCAAAGTAATAAAAAATTGCAGATTTTCATGACTGTTCCAGCCTATTCTTGATTTCTGCAACTTCAGGGGCTTCATTTGGGCACATATGGTAATATTTTAAGGTAATTTTTTTGAAAGTCCATGATTTTTGGTCTACTTTCCAGATCTGCAATCATTTTTCTATGATTTGGGGTGGATATATCACTTTCAAAAATAGGTCATTTTGGGGCTATAATTACACTTGGTTAATCCTTGAATTTTAGTTTTCTGATTTGCATCAGTCATTTGAAGGAGTTATTAGTAGTTATCATTCATTATTTAGTTGTATTATGGATAATTCAAAGGTCAAAATTCTCACTCCATATAACTACCATGAATGGAAAGTATCTTTAAGTGATCATTTGTTGAGTATTGGATTTTTTAGAATGAATCTTGGGCATGATCAAAAACCTCAAATTGGTGTTGCAGAAATGTAAAATTAGTTTGATCAAGGGTAAAGAACTTGGCTCTCTTAGATCATCCATCTCTCATGACTTGCACTTTCATATTGCATCTTGCACACATCCTCATGATGCTTTGGTCATATTAGAAGGACTCTTTGGTAAACCTGATAAAATGAGAAAATTCAGATTAGAGAATGAGCTCATAGGTCTAAATCTTACTAATTTTGACAATATTCAAGATTTTTTCTCTAAGTTCAATTCTATTAGATTGGAGCTGTCTACTTGTGGCATTGTTAAAGGGGATGAACAATTGATCTTTTCTATTCTTTCCAAGCTAGGTCCTAGTTATTCTATCTTTGTTTCTACATTCTATGCTACTATGGATGCTCTTGGTAGTGCATACAAATTTCCCTCTCTTGATTAATCTGTATCTCAACTCACAAGGGAACAAGCAAAGTTGGTACACATGGGTCAATTGAAGCCTTCCACACATCATGCATTGATTGCAAATGAGTCAAAATCCAAGGCTTCTAATAGAAAAGGAAAGAAACAACATAAGGATCCTAAGTCTCATGACAAAGGTAATGAATCTCCTTCACACAGTACTATGAAATCCAATTCCTCTTCAAGAGAGGAATAATCTAGAAGAAAGAGGGATAAATGTGCATATTGTAAAAAGCTAGGACATGATGAGCATAAGTGTCTTAAAAGGAAGATCGATGAGCTAACTCACATTATTCATAAGTACAACCTTAAGTTACCCTCATCAATGTCTATCATTCTTCTACACATTTGGCAACTTCTACATCTCCATCATCATCCAAAGATAAAGGTAAAGGACAAGCACTTTTGGCTTCCACACATCCCGAGCAAGGTAAATGGCTGCTTGATTGGTGCATCACATCATATGGCATCTTCTATGGATATTTTTCTTCTATTGAGCCTTGTAATTCTCCTAATATTTTGATGGGTAACAACACATTCATGAGAGTTTGTGGGAAAGGATTTATTCCTATGGGAAAGGGGACATTTAATGATGTTCTTTGTGTACCATCTTTGACCACTAATCTCCTTTCTATTTACCAAATTTGATGTAGTCAAAGATGGTGGATCCAATGAAGGATAGTCCAAAACTTGTAGCCAACAGAATTACACAATGGAATACTCAACAATGCAACACAAAGTAAATGTTTAACACTAATTTTCATTAACATGCCCGACTGTAAGGCCTTCTAGGTTAGGGCCAATTACAATCAGAAAACAATTTTGCAAGATCCACAACCAAATCCAATATCAACTCAGCTAGTTCAATTCTGAAGATAATCAGAAGCTGATGAAAACCCTAAGGTAGATCTAAACTTGAGCTTGCAAGCCTCCAAGCAATCTCCTTGTCTCCAAGTATGCAAACTCCTAGCTTTGCTACAAACAACTATCAGATATCAATCTGATTTGCAAGAACATCAAGAACTTTTTCACAACTTCGCCAACTTTAGCTTCAGAACCTTGGATCTGACTCACTAAGTCTTCAAGTTATGAACTTCTCTGCTCCTTTTGATCTCTTCTTGATCTCCCTAAACATCTACCCAAACACTCTATAAATACTAATCATCAGCCACAAGTCAGAAAGATGAAACCCTTAACTCCCCAAAAAAAATAATTAAATGCCATACAAGTCAACTTACAAACGTATACAAATATTTAATGTCAGCCTATCACAATAGATATCAACAATAAATGCACCAAGTCAGCTCAAAAAAACACACAGAACTCCAATCAGTAAGCCAAAACTATCAAGCAAGAGTGAATTAACCGAGCAAGCTAGGCATCACTGAGCACCAGTGTCGACCAAGCACCACAGGCATGATCGAGTAACACATTCACCAAGTGCCAGAGACTACTGAGTTTCTTCAGTGATCGAGCACCCTTCAATGACCGAGGCCATCGGTCAGGGCTGCAACTGAGTAACACCGGCCAAAATACTAACACTCCATGTAGTTTCGCCGAGGACAAGAATGCCCCTACCTCAACCTTGGATGCCCTTGCATCAGACACCCTAGGTTCCAAAAGATTTTCATATGTGAGAAGAACATCTTTCAGAATTCAGCACATAAATCCTGAACTGGTTCTTCACATACAAGTCCACCTTTTCTACTTGCAACTTCTTCCACCTTAGTTTCCTCTATCTCTTCAAGTCTTTTCTTGACAATGTATAGGTTGGTTCTCCATACTGATCATTCATTTTCTCTAGATCTACAATCTCAAATCGAAGACCAATACTCAAGCTTCTCCTACCAAGCATTGTATCCATCAAAGGCATCAGTGAGAACTTCCTGTCATCCTTCTCAATAGTAAACACATTCTCAACACAGTCATAAATATCTCTGCAATCATATTGCCTTCATCTTCACAATGTCACATAACACAAGATCCTTGTACTGGCCAATCTGCACATCAATGAAGCATTGTTCTCTAACTTCCAAAGCATGAACATCTTGTAACTAGCCAAGCCTATAAGGACAAGGATGCTTCATTCTACTTAAACCAAGTTTCTGAACTAGGTCCTTAGCAACAAGGTTATCAATACTACCACTATCAACAATAACATCATAAAGTTTACATTTAGTCTTGCATCAGGTCCTAAACAAGTTACTCCTCTAACAAGGTTCATCCATTGTACCAAGAAATGTTCACTGAAGTAGTAAGTTCTTTGATTCAGGTTCATTCTGAATGTTCTCATTCATCACAACAGTTTGTTGGTCAACCTTCTTCTGTGTACACTCAAAAGAATGGTGTCCTTCCTCTCCACAGTTATAGAAAGTACCCTTAAAGATAACTCTACTTGTCTTCTTCTTTGGTTCTATAGGTTTCTGTTCATCTTCTGCATCAGTTAGTTTATCCTTCATCCAGTGATCAACCTTTTCCTTCCCTCGGGAGTTACTAGGTTGTTTCCTCTTCAACTTATCTTCAGCTTTCAGAGCATACTAATAAGCATCTTCAAAAGAACCATTCTTCAGCATACCAAGCTCATCTTGAATATTAAATATTAAACCATTCACATACCGAGCTACCCTTTCCTTACCAAGCTCTCAGTGTCCAGATCGAATAGTAAGTTTGTAGAACTCTTCAGTATAATCTTCAACAGACAAATCCTTCTGTTTTAGATTCTGCAATTTCTTAAACAAGTCAAGCTCATAGTCAGCTGGTATGAACTTAGATTTCAACTTAGTCACCATCAACCTCCACCAATTGATCTTTGTTCACCTTCATCTTCTCGGTCTGTTTGTAGTTCTTTCCACCAAAGATCAACATGTCCTTTCAACTTTGTTTATGTTACCCTAATTTTCATATGCATACAAATTTGGCCAATTCCCATCTAAAGGTCTGCATTTTTATCCTTCCAAGCACCCTACAAAAATTCATAGCTTTGTCTATTCCCCCTGGTCTCTGCAGCTATTTTTAGGTCCCTAGCTAGGTGAAAAGTCCATAAAAATTTCATAAAACTAGCTGTTACCCAAAAAACCCTAAGGTCCTGTTCTAATTTGTAGTTTACTTTATCGGCCACTTAAGTCACTTCATTTTGCATGTGTGTTTTAAAATCCTTTAGTCACCAAATCTCTGATTCTCGGTGGTTAACCCCTTAACACTTAGTGATTTGGTGAGTGGTTACCGTTTCGGTTGGCGGTCTCAGTTCAGTAGCCAAGTCAACATTCTAGATCTGACAGTTGTTGCATGATCTCATGGCCTCAGAAGATCCATGAGATCTTGCAAGGATCATTGATCTTCCTACCTGCATAGTTCATTTGTCAGTGGGTCCTGCCACGTAGTTCGAGCTGTGCATTTTTTAATGGTCAAAGACTTGTGATTTGGTGCCATGTCAACCCGGTCCCTTTCGACAGTTAGAGGCTCTGACATCTGTAGAAGATCAATGACTGGCATATGTCCACAAGGCTTTATGTCAGAGCATGCGATCATGCGACTAGCCATTGATCTTACTTTATCTCTGGGCTTTGTTAGGTGGGTCCTCAGTTTCTAACGTGCTCATTCTTAATTGGTCGGTCAGATGATAGCTGGGCTCTATTGGTAGGACGGTGTCAAAGTATCTATAGGGATGTCAGTAGACTGAAGATCTATGGTTGTCGCTTGATCACAAGGGATCTTCCAAGCCCTTGCGATCTTGTGACAACCATCTGATGTGATCTTAGTCTGTCGTGGGTCCTGTTGTCAGAGGGGTCTGCAACGTGTCTCATTTGGTAGCTTGTGATTGGATGGTTGGTATGCTACGTGGTGATTGTCAGTGGATCCGTGGGGTCAGAGATTTCAAAAAAGCTTAACGTTCAATTTGATCTATCAGTTTTTGTTATACTAGGGATCCAAGATGCTCAACTTTTAGCATCACTATATAGCGACAACTGTCCGATGGTCTTTCTGTAGGTCATGGGTCCAAGTCTGTCAGACATGCTGATTTGCTCATGTTTCATTGGTTGTTGACTTCCAGGTGGTAGTTGAGCTATTAGAGGGGGAGGTTTAGGCTATTTTTTGAGTGCATCACAGCCATTCATCTATCAAGAAGGGTTTCTCATCAACGGTTACATTTTAAAAATTTTCGCTAGCTGTTATATTTAAAAAATTCAAATGAGTTCTCTTGGTTTTGCTAGAGTTTTGCATTCTTTCAGCCATGCACGACATTGGGTAGCTCAGGAATTTAATTCTCACGACATTTGTGGGTGGGGAAGTTGATGGAGATGACTGTTGGCCAGTGTTGTAGGGTATTGTGCTGCATTTTCAAGCCAGGAGGTGCTAGAAAGACTTGGCACCACCTTTTGAACAGTACCACTCCCAGGGAAATATGACCAGATTTGGAGCCTTCATGGCTTAGTGGAGTTGCAGGTGGCTTGGTAAGTCGAGGTTGTTGTGTCTGTAGGTGATTTCAATTCAGAAGGATCAACATGCAAAGAAAGATATGATTTGATCACCAGTGTTCTCAGAGATTTTCATAATAGGTGATCAGTACCCTAGGGTTTGATATCATTATTTAATTTTGTAACCCTAGTTAGGTTTTGACTCTTGCCTACATGCAAGAGGGGATGCATATAATGTTTTTTTTGAGAGCTTTAGGGGGGAGAATTGACTTTTTGTAAAAGAAGAGTTCGACAATTGTAAAAGAAATTCAAATTTTCTTAAGAGTCATTTGTGGTATTCTTTCTGCCCTCTGGCTTATACAGTTGTAAATTCCCATTGATTATTCAGATATTGAAGATATTTTGTGACATCTCTCATGTCCCTATGCCTTCTTGTGTTAGTTATCTCTTAATAAATTTAGTATTTATATGTTTCTCAGTGATATCTTAGGGTTCTTTGTCCCTCTTTCTTCCTGCAATTTTGTGTATTCTTGTGGATGATTTGATGTGAATGCTTTTGTGGGTATACTACAACCCCTTAACCATCTTGTCTCATTCCTATACCTAGTTGCAGAGGTGGATGTTTGTTTTTAGGTCATAGATTGTTGTCTAATCCAAAGAGTGTTTTTGCTTGTGAAAGAATCTCTCTCTTTCCCTAAATTCCCTCTTTTATTTGTAGACCCTTCTATGAAATACTTATGCAAACCTATTCAGTGAGTTGTGATCTCCTAGACTTAAGTTTATTCATTGAATCTATCTTTTATGCTGCAATTCATACCATCATTTCGGTGTATCATCTAGTAGGTAGTTTTCTTTCAAGTCATTTCCCTTTCAAGCATTCCTTCTATCCCTTTCCCTCAAAGTTTTACTTTCCATGTCAAGAAGCAAATTAGGGTGATTATCCAAGAGGAAGCAGCCTAGAACCTAGAGGTCTCATTTTAGTTAGCATAGGTCCCACAACCTGGAGATGATTCCCATGTTATACTAGATTATCAAGACTATGAGAGCTTGAAACAAGGGTGCAAACTTAGTGTATAACAATTTTGGCATGCCTGGTGGGAGTACTACAAACAAAAGAAGTCATTGTTTGAAGATTATGTTATCTCTGATATGCAAATTGCATAATACAGACTTTTAGAAGTTGTTCTATCAAGTATATTTAGTGACTCCACTGATTTCAAAGATCTAGGCCAACCTTGTTTAAGGCTTATGAGAAAGATTGAGAGTAGGAGCTCAAAGCCCACTAAATTTTTAGAGTTTCCCTCAAAAGGAGGTCATAAAGGCAGGTCAACTCAAAGAACATCCCCTGCAAGGAGATTTCAATCAACACCACCGGATACCTCAGAAAGGAGACCTTTTCCCTTTCATTCTAGAAGAAGAGGCAGATCTCTAACTAGAGATCTAGAAGAGGATTCAAATCCAGTAGTAAATATAGCTCACATAGTTGTTAATCTTCAGATTCCAACTCCTACAATGGCTAGACAATTTTCCTTTGCACCTTTCAACCAAGGGAGTCCGTTAGCCTTTGCTCAACACCATGATGTGCCCTTGGTGGAACTTAAGAGTATACCTGATTTCACAGGTGAAGGGCAGACAACTTCTTTTGAGCACATAAGATATGTGACCACCATCTGCAACATAGACAATATTACTCAAGAAGATGTGGCCAAAAAATTATTAGCAGCTTCTCTAATAGGTAAGGCTCTTGAATTGTTTAGAACTTTAACTGTTGGTTCTATTAGTTCATGGGATGAGTTAGGGGATGCATTAAGTAAGCATTTTGAGGATAAATCAGATAATTTGTCTCTAGTAGAGCAGTTAACAACCATTAAGAGAGACCCTCAAGAGAAAATGATAGATTACAATAGTAGGTTCCTCAAAACATGGAATAAAATTCTAGTCTCTATAAGACCATCAGCTAACCATGCTTTTCTATATTACTTGCAAAGCCTAAATGGTCAAATTTCTATCATGATCCAGTCTATGGGTGGTACTTCTTTACCCCAAGCTTTTGACATAGCTGTCAGGGCTGAAAATTGTTTAATCCAAGCAGGCATGATCGCTAGAAGGCCTCCTATGCCCATCTTCCCTAGCCTTCATCCCATTGCACCTACATAAGTACCTCCATTTACCCCTATTCCCACTATATTAGCACCTCAAGCTAGTACCAATGGTCAAGAGCTAATAGCTAGTTTCTCTCTAGAGCTGCAAGAGATAAAGAATAGCCAACAAAGCAGTCAGCAAGAAATGACAAATTTGTTGCAAACCTTGACTAAAGAAGTAACAAATCTAAAGAAGCAAGGTGAAGGAATCAGACCACCCTTCCAGCCACAAGGCCAAGGTCCTAATCAGAAATATCAAAATCAAGGACAAACTTATCAACAAAATAGGCCACCATACCAAGGAGGGTATCAAGGACAAAGGCAAAGTTTTAATTAGAGACCATTCCAACCATATAACCCTGCACCTCTAAATTCTACAAATCCAGTGAGGGATATGGTTCCTAGTCAGAATAATATGGCTATGGATAATGAATGGTGTTTTCCTTGTAATCAGCCTCACAATCAGACTACATGCTCAAATGGATGGATGAACCAAGCTATAATGGTTCAAAATGCCTCCCAAGCTCAATCGGAGGCTTTGTCCAGTGGGTCAGTTCCTCAACAAGAATCACAAGAAAATGAGACTGCTCTTTTCAATTGGGAGCAACTAGACTTCAATGGAGTCAATGATGAAGTTGCTTTTATTTCCTATACAAGAGAAAAAAGAAGAGCTCAAGACATGGAATGGGTAGATTCCAATGCCAAAGCCGCTACATCTACAGAACCACTATAGAAAGCTAATCCCATCACACCTAAGGAGGCTCCTGTCATTACAAGAAAAGAAGGCCAACATTCCAAAGAGGTGGAGCTCATCATAGTGAAGGCACAACAAAGAGTACACATTGTGACACCTTTTAATATCATAGACAACATGAAGAAGGTGAATGTCACCATGTCTATGTGGGACTCCTTGGCTATTCCAGGCCAGTCTGAAATCTTGAAGAAAGCCATGACTGAAGTGACAACTCCTCAACCTGCAAAAGAAGCTGCAAATATAGTGTTGGTTAACACTGATCAAGAAAAGGAGGCTCCAAGTAGCAACTCCAAGGCCAATACCATGCAAGGTAGGAATTCAAAGCCACCTCCCTTTTATGTATCTCTAATTATTGGAAAATCTTTAGTACATAATTGTATGGTAGATAGTGGAGCTACTAGCACTGTAATGCCTAAGAAGGTGACTGACCAATTAGGACTAAAATATGAACCCTTCCAAAAGAAGGTTACACAGCTTGATGGATCCTCAATCAATATTATAGGTCTGGCCAAGGATACCAGTCTAATCCTACATGCTAGTCCTAATTTCTCCATCCTCCTTGATATATATATATATATATATATATATATATATATATATATATATATATATATATATATATATATATATATATATATATATATATATATATATATATATATATATATATATATATATATATATATATATATATATATATATATATATATATATATATATATATATCATAGATCTCCCTGCATTATTTGCCATATGTCTTTCAATGGAGTTTATAGCCAAGATAGGAGGCTACCTATCTTCTAACTGGTCTCACATGCTTTTTCATACAAGGTATGGGACCAAGGTTACCATTAAGTCAGAACCATTGGCAGCACACCATATAGAGCCATATGTGTCCAATACCATTAATGTAAACTGCCCCATATTTGATGACAGTGACTTCCAAACTATTAGTGAAGCAAGCACAAAGATAGAAAGTATCGCTGATATTTTACTAGATGAAAGAGCTTTAGAGGCCCAAGAAAATCTTGTTTGAGATTTTGGTTTGGGAAGTTATTTAATAAAAGAAAGTGGAGCCATAGAGCCAAGCCTTCTCAAAGAGGACACTGATTCAAAGGATCAGAATAATTAGGTTTGGGAACTATTTTTTGATGGAGCTAGAAGTAGACACAGTTCTGGTGGTTGTGCCATGCTAGTGTCCCCAAAAGGAGAAATGTATTACGTTGCCTTTAGATTCAATTTCTCCTGTACTAGCAATACTTCGGAGTATGAAAGTCTAGTCAATGGACTAGAGTGGGCTAGAAAAAGAGGGCTTAAGGCCCTAAAATTTTATGGTGATAGTGAGTTGGTTGTCAACCAAGTAAGAGGGATAAGTGCAACCAAGAATGACACCTTGAGAGCATACAAATATAGAGTTTGGGATGTAATTGAAGATTTTTGTGCTTTCAATATTGTTGCTATCCCTAGAAAGCTAAATCAAAATGCAGATAGGTTAGCTGTTGTTGGATCTCAGTATGACATTCCAAATAGCATTTCAAAAGAAATAGATCAACAACATATCAAAGTTATTATCAGACCCTCTATTCCTGATAATGATGTCAATTGGCAAGTGTTTGACAATGATGAACAAATTCTACAATTCTTGTTTGAAGAGGATGTCTTTTCAAAACACAATCAAGATAGGTTATCACAAAACTATGGTGATCAAGTGATACAACTTAAGTCCAACAAGATGCCTAGAGGTCTTGTCACCTTAGAGACTATCTTCAACAAGGATGATGAAGTTAAGAAAAACAAAGCTGGCCTGGTAGTCCAACAAGAACATTGTGTTGAATTAGAGTTGGAACCACGTAAGAGCTTACAATTTGGAAAAGTGAATTTTGATGCAGAGAAGTAGACTTACACCCAACTTTTCAAAAAATTCAGTGATGTTTTTGCATGGCAATATGAAGACCTCAAAGGTTTTGATCCAGCCCTTGCCCAGCACACTATTGAATTAGAGCCTAATGCCAAACCAATGAGGCAAAAGCAAAGGCATGTTAATCCCAAGCTTGAGCCACTTATGCATAAAGAAGTACTCAAGCTAATAGAAAGTGGTATCATCTACCCCATCAAGCATACTAGTTGGGTCTCCAATCTTGTTCCTATCAGGAAGAAGAATGGGGAGCTGAGGTTATGTGTTGACTTCAGGGATCTTAATAGAGCTTCATTAAAGGACCACCATCCACTACCCTCTTTGGAACAAATCTTACAATGTGTCTCTAGATCTGAGAGATTTTCATTATTGGATGGCTATTCAAGATACAATCAGATCCTAGTAAATGAATAGGATCAATACAAGACTACATTTACAACCAAGTGGGGAACCATGACTTATCAAAAGATGCCCTTTGGTTTGTCAAATGCAGGTGCTACATTTCAAAAGGCAATGGATATGGCCTTTAAAAGCCTCATGTACAAATTTGTATTAGTCTACTTAGATAACATAACTGTCTATTCAAGACATGCATCAGATCATATCAAACATTTGAGGAAGATTCTTGAAAGGTGTAGAGAGTTTGGGATATCTCTTAATCCCAAGAAATGTGTGTTTGCAGTTCATGAAGGAAAATTGTTGGGATATGTAGTATCCAAAGAAGGAATTATAGTGGATCTTGAGAGAATTGTAGCTATCCTAGAGCTACCCCTACCACATCACAAGAAAGGTCTCCAATCTTTCATAGGAAAGATTATTTTTGTTAGGAGGTTCTTGCCTAACATTACAGATTTACTCAAGCCTTTGACAACTATGTTAAATAAGAGTTCAACTTTCAGCTAGACTAAAGAAGGAAAAGTTAATTTCCAGGCTATCAAAGAGGGCTTAACAGAAGCTCCTGCCCTGTTAAACCCAAATTTCAGTAGGGATTTTATTCTTTATGCTTATGGAGGACATGATGTTATATCTTCTATGTTGACTCAAGAAAATTTAGAAGGATTGGAGCAGCCTATTGCTGTCTTTAGCAAAGGTTTAGAGGAGTATGAACATAGGTACTCTTTTGTAGAAAAATATGTACTTGTTGTGGTAAAGAGCCCTAAAAATTTTAGATATTTGTTGAGCCATAGCAAAGTACACTTGAAAGTTACTCATCCAAGTGTCAAAGAATTTTTTCTTTCCAAAGACCTAAATGAGAAAAGAGCTGGTTGGATCACCAAGGTGATGGAGTATGACATAGATATTCAAACTACCAAGCTGGTTAGAGGAAGAGATCTTTGTGAACATTTGGTAGAGGATGAAAGCTCAAAGAAATTAGAGAAATTGGATGCATCTCTAGTGGTGCATTCTATAGAAGAACAAGCCAAGGCAACAAGCTGGTTGCCTAATATGATCAATTACATGAAGACAGGACAATGTCCTACAGGTCTAGATTCAGCAAAAAGGAGGTATTATAGATTACAATTTGTTCCTTTTGTGCTGATTGATGATGTTTTTTTCAGGAAGGATCACAATGGTGTCCTCCTAAGATGCATAGATTTAGAAAAGATAGCTATTGTCCTATTTGAGTTTCATGATGGACCTTCTGGAGGTCACTTTTCTCCTAGGACTACTGCTTTTAAAATCATGAGGGTTGGATACTACTGGCCATCTATCTTCAAGGATAGCCATGATTATGTGAGAAAATGCATCAAGTGTGCCATGTTTGCAGGAAAAGAAAAGCTTGCAGCCTTGCCTCTACAACTAGTGAGAACAGAGAAACCTTTCATGAAATGGGGTATAGACTTCATTAGCATGATCAATCCTCCATCTAGTGCAGGACACAAATGGATAATTACTACAACTGATTATTTCACTAGATGGACAAAGGTAGTTTCTTTGAGAGAATCAAATGAGAGTGCTATATTAAGTTTTTATGATGATTTAATTCATAGATTTGGCACTCCAGATTCCATAATATCAGATAATGCATTGGCATTCACAGGCCTCAAAGTCTCAGAGTGGGCAGTCAAGAATGACATCTATCTGAATACCAGTTCTAATTACTACCCCCAAGGCAATGGTTTAGTAGAATCAACAAACAAGTACTTGATTAGGATAATCAAGAAGATTCTCCAAGATAATCAGAGGGATTGGCATACTAAACTGAGGTCTGCCTTGTGGTTAGATAGAATTACCCCAAAGAGGATCATTGGGAATTCTCCTTATGTGCTAGTGTATGGCAAAGAGGCCAAGTTGTCCATTTCAACTGAATTGCTAGCTCTGGACTTGGCTACTTAGTATGTCCTATTTGAAGAGGAGCATCCCTTGTAGATCAAGCATGCTCAGCTCATGGAGTTGGAAGAACTCAGAGAAAAATCTATGAAAGATATGGAGTTCCATTAGATTCAGACAAAGAAAATTTTTAACAAGAGAGCCAAGGATAGAAATTTCAAGGTTGGGGATGTAGTCCTCAAGTGGGACGAGTTCAGATCCAAGCCTGGCAGACATACAAAATTTGATTCATTTTGAGGTGCACCATTTGTTATAATAGAGTGCAAGGGATCCAATGCTTTCTAGCTATCAAATCTTGGAGTTGCCTTGCTAGTCTCAGTCAATGGATTCTAATTGAAGCCCTACTTTGAGGTTAATCTCTCTTTGTAAATTATTGTAAATATGTTTTCCTACCTTCTTTCCTTGTTTTATAGGTTAGTTTCTTGCTTTTCAAGAAGTTCATGTGCACAATTTTGTCTCTCTGGTTCCATTTTTGTCTCTCTATCGATGTTTTGTGTTCCTAAGATGACTCCATGCCCAATGAGTTAATGTTAAGGCCACTGATCCATGTCTAGCAGGCTGACATCCAGTAGAAATCACCAAAATGTTACCCTAATTTTCATATGCATGCAAATTTGGCCAATTCCCATCTCAAGGTTTGCATTTTTATCCTTCCAAGCACTCTGTAAAATTTCATGGCTTTGTCTATTCCCCCTGGTCTCTGAAACTATTTTTAGGTCCCTGGCTAGGTGAAAAGTCCTTAAAAAATTCATAAAACTAGCCGTTACCCAAAAAACCCTAAGGCCCTGTTCTAATTTGCAGTTTACTTTATTGGCCACTTAAGTCCCTTCATTTTGCATGTGCATTTTAAAATCCTTCAGTCACCAAATCTCTGATTCCGAGTGGTTAACCCCTTAACACTTAGTGATTTTGCAAGCGGTTATTATTTCGGTTGGCGGTCTCAGTTCAGCGGCCAAGTCAGGATTCTAGATCTGATGGTTGTCGCATGATCTCATGGCCTCAAAAGATTCCATGAGATCTTGAGACAATCGTCGATCTTCCTACCTATAGAGTTCATTTGTCAGTGGGTCCTACCACGTAGTCTGAGCTGTGCATTTTTGATTGGTCAAAGACTTCTGATTCAGCGCCATGTCAGCTCGGGCCCTTTCGGTAGTCAGAGGCTCTGACATCTGCAGAAGATCAACAGCTGGCATATGTCCACAAGGCTTTGTGTCAAGGCATGCGATCATGTGACCGACCATTGATCTTACTTCATCTCCAGGCTCTGTCAGGTGGTTCCTCAGTTTCTGACATGCTCATTCTTCATTGGTTTGTCAGATGATAGTTGGGCTCTATTGGTAGGACCATGTCAGAGTATCTACAGGGATGTTAGTAGACTGAAGATCTATGGTTGTTACTTGATCACAAGGGATCTTCCAAGCCCTTGTGATCTTGTGACAACCATCTAATGTGATCTTAGTCTACCATGGGTCCTGTTGTTAGAGGGGTTTTCAACATGTCTCATTTGGTAGCTTGTGATTGGCTAGTTGGTATGCTATGTGGCAGTTGTCAGTGGGTCTGTGGGGTCATGGATTTCAAAAAAGCTTAACATCTGGTTTGATCTGGTGGTTGTCGTTATACTAGGAATTAAAGATGCTTGACTTTTAGCATCACGATATAGCGACAATCATCCAATGCTCTTTCTACAGGTTGTGGGTCCAAGTCTGTTAGACGTGCTGATTTGCTCGCATTTCATTGGTTGCTAACTTCTAGGTGGCAGTTGACCTATCAAACGGGGAGGTTTAGGCTATTTTTCAAGTGCATCATAGTTTTTCATCTACTGGGAAGGGTTTCTCATCAATGGTTACATTTTAAAAAATTTCGCTAGCCGTTATATTTCAAAAATTCAAATGAGTTCTATTGGTTTTGCTAGGGTTTTGCATTCTTTTAGCCATGCACAACGTTAGGTAGCTCAGGAATTTAATTCTCAGGACATTTGTGGGTGGGGAAGTTGATGGAGATGACTGTTGGCCAGCGTTGCAGGGTACTGTGCCATGTTTTCATGCCAAGAGATGCTAGAAAGAGTTGGTGCCACCTTTTGAACAGTACCGCTCCTAGGGAAATATGATCAGATTTGGAGCCTTCATGGCTTAGTGGAGTTGTAGGTGGGTTGGTAAGTCGAGGTTTTTGTGTCTACAAGTGATTTTAGTTTAGAAGGATCAACACGCAAAGAAAGATATGATTTGATCATCGGTGTTCTCAGAGATTTTCATAATAGGTGATCAGTACCCTAGGTTTTGATATCATTGTTTAATTTTGTAACCCTAGTTAGGTTTTGACTCTTTCCTGCATGCAAGAGGGGATGTATATAACATTTTTTTTTAGAGCTTTAGGGGGGAGAATTGACTTTTTGTAAAAGAAAAGTTGGACAATTGTAAAAGAAATTCACATTTTCTTAAGATTCATCTATGGTATTCTTTCTACCCTCTGGCTTATACAGTTGTAAATTCCCATTGATTATTCAGATATTGAAGATATTTTGTGACATCTCTCATGTCCCTATGCCTTCTTGTGTGAGTTATCTCTTATTTAATTCAGTATTTATATGTTTCTCAGTGATATCTTAGGGTTCTTGGTCCCTCTTTCTTTCTGCAATTTTGTGTATTCTTGTGGATGATTTGATGTGAATGATTTTGTGGGTATACTACAACCCCTTAACCATCTTGTCTCATTCCTATACCTAGTTGCAAAGGTGGATGTTTGTTTGCAGGTCATAGATTGTTGTCTAATCCAATGAGTGTTGTTGCTTGTGAAAGAATCTCTCTCTTTTCCTGAATACCCTCTTTTATTTGTAGACCCTTCTATGAAATACTTATGCAAGCCTATTCAGTGAGTTGTGATCTCCTAGACTTAAGTTTATTCATTGAATCCATCTTTTATGCTACAATTCATACCATCATTTCGGTGTATCACCTAGTAGGTAGTTTTCTTTCAAGTCATTTCCCTTTCAAGGATTCCTTCTATCCATTTCCCTCAAATGTTTACTTTTCATGTCAAGAAGAAAATTAGGGTGATTATCCAAGAGGAACTAGCCTAGAACTTGGAGGTCTCATCTCAGTTAGCATAGGTCCCACAACCTAGAGATGATTCCCATGTTATACTAGGTTATCAAGACTACGAGAGCTTGAAACAAGGGTGCAAACTTAGTGTATAACAGTTTGTGCTAATCTCACCCAAAGAGGATCTTCAATTTCTTCCAGCTCAAAGAAATCTTCAAGTTCAGCAATCCAATCAATCAGATTGTCATGCTTCAAAGTACCAGAGAAATTAGAAAATTCCATTCGGTAATTACTGAACCGAGTGACATATCTAGGTAACCAAGAAGTTATGTCTTCACCAGATCTGTTCCTCTGGTCATCACCACTAGATCTAATAGTTTCAAATTCTTTAGTAGCTTCTTCATGGCCATCCTCAGTACCAACATTTTGAGGTATACCAATAACAACTCTCATGATCTCGGCGACCATGTCATTCTTCATCAATTTCATCTCAGATCTGAAGTCTGATTTCACTTTCTCTGTGATCCAGGATTCAACAATATCACAAAGAGTAGAAATAACTCTAGGGTCCAATCTTCTCAGAGGCATCCTTAAAGATATGCAAATAAACCCTCTACAACAAACCCTCACTAACCACCTTGTGATAATTCCCAAGTTGTAACCAAGTCAGATTGCAACCTGCAATCTTGCAAACAACTAGGGAACAATTTCACAAGTTTAGTGCTTCGGATCTACAATCCAGATTGTGCACAATCTCTGCTTCAACATGATCAACTTCACAAGATCAGTCTTTCTAGGTTAACCTTCAAGATTAGCTCCAACAGGAACAAACTTTAGCTCTGATACCACTTGATGCAGTCAAGGATGGTGGATCCAATGAAGGATAGTCCAAACTTTGTAGCCAAAAAAACTACATAGCAGAATACTCAACAATGCAACACAAATTAATTGTTTAACACTAATTTTCATTAACATTCCCGATTGTAAGGCCTTCCAAGTTAAGGCCAATTACAATCAAAAAATAATTTTGCAAGATTCACAACCAGATCTGATATAAACTCAGCTAGTTTAGCTCTGAAGACAATCAGAAGCTGATGGAAACCCTAAGGAAGATCTAAACTTGATCTTGCAAGCCTCCAAGCAATCTCCTTTTCTCCAAGTATGCAAACCCCTAGCTCTTCTACAAACAACTATCAGATATCAATATGATCTACAAGAACATCAAGAACTTTTCCACAACTTCACCAACTTTAGCTTTAGAACCTCAGATCTGACTCACTAAATCTTCAAGTTATGAACTTCTCTACTCCTTCTAATCTCTTCCTGATCTCCCTAAAAATCTACCCAAACACTCTAAAAATAATAATCATCAGCCACAAGTCAGCAAGATGAAACCCTTAACTCGCCCAAAAAATAAATTAAATGCCATACAAGTCAGCTTACAAATGTATACAAATATTTAATTCAGCATGTCAACCTATCACAATAGCTACCAACAATAAATGCACCAAGTCAGCTCAAGAAATCACACAGAACTCCAGTCAGTAAGCCAGAATTACTGAGTGATAGTAAATTAACCGAGCAAGCCAGGCATCACCGAGCACCAGTGTTGACCGAGCACCACAGGCATGACTGAGTAACACTTTCACCAAGCACCATAGACTACCGAGTTCCTTAAGTGACCGAGCTCCCTTCAATGACCAAGCCCATCGGTTAAGGCTGCAACTGAGTAACATTGGCCAAATACCAACACTCCATGCATTTCCATCCAGGACAAGAATGCCCCTGCCTTAACCTTAGATGCCCTTACATCAAAATTACAAATTGGGCACAAGGTAAAATTGTTGAGTTCACTCCTGATTTTGTCTACATTAGAGACATGGAAACTAGAGATGTCATAGCTATGGGAGTTTTTGATGATTCTAATGATGTCATAGCTATGGGACTAGTTGGATGCATCTTCAACATTTGTTGATTCTAATGATGCAGATTTGGGAGACATACATGCAGGGGTTTCTCTTTCCCTTGATGATAGCATCATAGTTTGGGATACTTCTTCACCTTCTTTGGAGATTGGTGTTCTTGATTCTTCTCCTTCTTCACTTGATTTGTCACATGAAGTGACAGATACTTTGAGCTTGGAGAGACCTATTTAGTCTTGAGAGACTCATACATGGAGACCTTCATCTTCTTCCTCCTTCCATATGCACATGGATTGGATTCTTCATCATTTGATGTATCTATTTCTTCCTAAGGGGAGACATGTTTCTTGTAATCATTGGCTTATCTATTGTTTGTAGGTACTCTTCATCAACATGGGAGCTTCTTTATTATGGGGATGATATTATGTTTCTAACTATCTTCTTATGGCGGGATAATTCCTTTTATATACATGATGTATGTAGTTCTTCGGGGGTCTTTAGTACTCCATCCATCCATGCATCTTTTTTCCTTCTCTCTTTTTGTGGGAAGGTTTTTCTGTTGAGGTTTTCCCTCTTTCTCCATTTTATGAGAGATTTTGCATTTTTGTATTGCATTACATATTGTACATGGGTACCTAACATGGCCTAGTAGCCGAGACCCATCTTGCATTGTGAGTTTAAGTACATTCCCCTAAGTTTCACTTAAGGGGGGGTGTTGGTGTAATTAACTATTCCTAATTACACTTAACTTAATCTTACTTAGGATAATGCATTGCATAGTGTTTGTCATTGAGACACCTAGGATTTTTCACCTCAATTAAGCACATGGTGTAGGAGAATTTCCACTTTTGGTGTGAGATCTGCCTTTAGTGATTACACCTAGCATAGGTGATAGCTTAACAACTCCTTATCATTCTCTCTTATTGCCTTTCCTATATAAGGAGGCCTATTATGTAATCATGGAAGGTGAGTTCATTCGATCAATTCAATATCAATCATTGCATTCATATCATCTCTGTTGTGCTTTTCTTTAACCTCTAGATCCTTGGTTCAATCTTTTCTATTTGCAAATTCTTACATTCTTGAAAACATAAAGGAGTTTATTAACTTGCATGGCCTATGTATGTTCTTTAAAACATAAGGGAGTTTATCAAATTGCATGGACTAGTATCTTGAGAAAGCATTTCCTTAATTGATGAGAGCCTTCATAGAATCCAAGATTTTGTTAGAGGCCTCTAATAGACAAATTCCTCAAAGCACAAACATGACACTCCACAAAGAAGGTATAATTTTTTTTTTCCAGTTACAGGAGGGGAATGCAGCTGTCATGATCACTTTAATTATCTAGGAAGGTTGTTCACTGGAATTTATTAAAATGACTTCTATTTGGTTCACTATTATGCATTTTATATGATGGTTACATTATCAAATTACAAGGAATCATTAAGGTCTATCAAACATGTAGAATCAGAAAACATGATTAACATTAAAATCAACATTGACCTCATTTATGTCGATGGATTCATGGAAATCCATTTCTCTAATTCATGAAAATCTATAGAGAAACCATGACATATTTAGAAAGAAATGTAACTTTCTCCACCCAAATTTCTCCACAAATGGACACATATTATCCATCTTCTCTTCACTGCCAAGGGTCACAATCATCTAAGGATGAGAAGACCTAGGAGAAATAGTGGTGTCATGTGGGCTAGCAGGTAATGCAAAGGTCAAATGGGTACCAGGTATTTGGAGTGGTGATCTCTTTGACAGAGCATAGCCATGTGGTTCAAAAAGGCTATTTGAAATAATATTGTTCCATGGACTACTGTGATTGCAAGCTGTGCACAAAATGGGTTCATGGAAGAGGTTCCAAATGCTTCTAGAAAACAAATTGGTAAGCACAAAGCCAAATACCATAGCCCTTGTGAATACACATGCACGTTGTAACGGGGTAAATACAAAATGTAGAGGCTAAGAAGGGTTGCGTGAGCTGCATGACAAAAAGCCACACCCATGTAGCCTGTAATGGGGTAAATACAAAATTTGAAGGCTAAGTGGGTTGTGTGAGTTACATGACAAAAAAACTCAAAGAAAAATGCCCTCATAGATTGCATATACAAATGCATAGGTGGGTAGGTAGGACCAATATATATAGATTTGGATCCTTTCTTCTATCCGCTTCTTATTTGTCATCGAATAGAAGGAAGGTATATCCTTTCTTGTGCTTGGTAGGGGTAAACCTACTAAAAAAAAAGGGTGTGTCTGAGAAAGAGGGTCAAACCTGATTCTTTGTGAACTACTTCCATAGATTTCTTGTCTTGCATCACCCATATAGAAGAAATGAGCAAGGAATAAAAAATTATTCAACATATATATGATCTACCCACATTACAAAGACAAAATAAAAGAGATCTAAAGGGTACTATTAGCCCATTTTCCTGTCATAGTGAAAATCCATAGAAAATGGTCTTCATTCTTGCAAAATCTTGTGAAAGCTCCAATTTTCTATGTCAAGTATCAAGAATTAGGTTTTATTCATGTTGCAAGGGTTTCAAAATTTCATCTAAGTTCATAAAACCCTACCTGAGTCTATTTCTTCATTACCTTTTTGTTTACTTAAGTTCCCCTTTGTAGCATATGTCTTAAGTTATCATCGGTCAAGCTCCTTTAATATTTCCTAAGACTTTCAAATCATAGATGCTCAGGATTAAATTTGGAAAAAAACTAAAATCTAATTTTTCAAATTTTACTATGTTTTAGTAAACTACATTTTTGAGGGTCTTCGGTCCATTTCTGGGCTTGGGGGATGTGCAAAAGTTCCTACTTCCAAAATTTGGTTCTAGATAATTTGAATACCTTTCCAACGCATCAAACGGTTCACAAATCAGAGCTACGAGTAGAAAGTTATGCCTTCTCCAAGTGGACCTAATTTTTATATTAGTTTTTTTGATAATTTTTGATAGTTTGAATATTTTATTTGTAATAAATATTATGATGGCTCTTCATTTCATTTCCAAGGGATTTTGATGACCCTTGGGATCCAGTAGACTTGTATAAACTCAAATATTCGAATAGAATGGATCAGTTTTTGGTTTGCAATTCTATTGTTCTCCATTTTCGTGTTGAATTCTACAATACTACAGGTATCACACTAGGTATTGTAATCTAGTTTTCATAAATTAGATCAGTGGTATCAGAGCAGGAGTGCTCCTTTATGCCTATTTACACAAGGTCTTCCTACCAAAGATTAGGATTGGATACACAAGATTTGTCAAAATACCCACCTTTGAGACATACCCGATCGAAGATGTCAGACGATGATGTTAAGAAGTTGGTCAAAGAAGCTTTAAATAAGAAATGAGAGGATATGATGAGTCAATTTTCATGCATCCTATAGAATCAAAAACCCTCTGAATCAAAAACATCATTTCGTGGAAATACCCCTTTCAAAGTGTAGGTCAATTTCGACAAACCAAATTTTGAAGGAAAGGTCGATTCTGAAGTTGTTGATAGCTGGTTATCAAAGTTGGATAAATACTTTTCTGTAAATAATTTCTCAGATGCAAAGAAGATAACGTTTTCTCTCCTCAAAACTAAAACCCATGTGAAATTAGCATGGGAAACCAAAGTCGCAAATAAAGAACGGGAACCATTTGTTGAAGATGGTTTTGAAATTTCTCTTGATAACAAGACCACATGGGGAGAATTTGTGGAATACATAAAAGAAGCTTACCTTTCAGAGGATGTATATGAACAAAAATACATAGAGTGGAAACTTCTTTGACAAAAGAGGGATCAATCTGTGCAAGATTACACCAATACATTCCACTCACTTTCAGCAAAACTTGGTATTGATGATTCAGAGAAGCATCAAATTTTGAAATATCGGAGTGGACTTCACAGGTATATTCAAACAGAGATGGAATTTTTGAATATTGAGACATTGGTAAGTGCCTATAAATATGCTACAAAAATTGAAGATAAATTCAAGCAGAAAGGGAAGAGGGACTGTGTATGATTGAATGTGGACCTCAAATCCAAGACACACGCAACATAGTCCTTACTCACATGATCGAATTACGGGAAAGAATATAAATTATTCAATCCGAAATCCATTCTGAAGTGACCTGTTGCCTCCTATGTAGTCGGGGTGTTTAAAATTGCTCTCAGATTGAAAGCCAACAACCATAAGACTGATTCTACAATGGAGGATTTAAAAGAAAAGCATATGCAAGAAATCAAATTGCAATTAAACTAGTATGAATGCAATTAATCTAAAATGAGAATGCAAATTCTTTTTTGGTATTTTCAAATAAGAATGCAACTAGATTACGAACAAGTAAGCAAACTAATTAGATGAGAGAAAATGCAATATTATGCTAAATGAACTAACTAAAATAATGCACTCAAAAGATTTGAATCTCAAGAGATGTAGTAGAATTTCGCTATCATCTATGTGCTCTCAAAAGTTGGATCTTTGGAAAGGGAAAACAAACTCTTTAAATAGAAATGCTAGAAGGGGAATGAAGAGTTTCTTGATTTGAAACTCCCGACTCTTCATTCCTCTTTGAGACTCTTCACTTGTTTGTTGGAGAATGAGACAAATATGCAAGCAATTATTTAATTAAAGAATGGAATTTTTGCCACATGTGGGGTATGACTCTTCGAATAATTTGAATAATTAAATTCAAATAAAGAGGTGTCCATTCAAATAACTAAATAATATTAATTCCTTTCTGATGTGTAATTAGCTAAAGGGGGTAGAATTAATTTAATTAGAAAGCACTTAGGACTTTAGAATTAAATTAATTTATCATAGGGATAATTTAGATAATATAAGTCAAAGACTTTAGGAATTAATTTAGTATTTGATTATTCCAATTTAGGGTCTTTGCAACTAACATCAAGTCAAATAGAGCCAAGTAGGAGAGAGAAAATTGCCTAGTGAGATAGGACTTTGATGACATAGAAAATTGAAGAAATGCACCAAAATTGATTGAAATGATTAGGTGCCAATTTCGGGGTATTACATTTGCCCCTCTTTGAATTGATGTGTGAATAGCGCATTGATTCAAAGAATAGTCTGAAGTGATAGATGACGAGAATTTCCAAAGTCCAAGTTAGATTGTGAAGACGATGGTCTTGGAAGAGAACTAGAATCAGGGTTAGATTGCCCCAATACCAATTGATGAAGATGCAGATTTAGGACTGTCTCCAGAATCAGGGTTAGATTGCCCCAATACAAAGCTTAGCCCTCCAAGACCCGGGTTAGATTTCCCAGATAACAGTATAAAAGAGATGATGAACCCAGGATGAAAGATGAGAACCTTTGATGAAAAGAAGACAATCAAGAGAGCACCAAACACTATCTCAAATGCAAGCCTAAAATGAACATGCAAGCCTAGAAAGTGCAAGCCTAGACTGGAAAATGCAAACCCAAAATGAGTAGATGCAATCCTAGGAATTGGTTGTTGGACTCACTGTATTTTTCATCATAGAGCCTTTTAAGTTTAGACAAACACAAGATGCCACACAACCCTCACTGATATTGCTATCATGAGAATATGAATATGACATAAGTCTTAGATTTGTCAGAATGAGGTGTAAGCATTAAGGCACAAGAAGCCAGAATGACCTAAACACCTATTCCTTTTGATTTAGCAAGTTAACATAAGCATCAAAGCACATTTTCTAGAATGACCTGAATGTTACTTGCGACAAACACACCAAACACAAAGGAGTTCCTTCTTTTGCCAAAGAGTGCTCGCAGTGACCCTTATGTTCACTTAGCAGGACGAGCATTAGCAATTTCACTTGTAGTAGAAAGAAGTCACTTCAAAACAAACAAGGAGAAGAACCAACCTCACCAAAGCATCCATATAAAATGATTCAAGGTATGCATGGCTATCCAAAATGAGATGAAGGCTCTTACAAATGGACACCCCTCTTAGATAGATTCTTTGGATCATTGGAACTAAACCAATAAGAAGAAAGGAAAGAAAAAGCAAATAAACAAATAAGCAAAGGGAAAGCTCATCATGCTTTGAAGGAACACAAAGTCAGTTTTAGTTTGTGTTCAAGTGGATTGAAGTTGAATCAGAAGCAAACAACATTCGAAGTCTCGACGGGATAGCGACAACAGGCAAACACAGTGAGAACCACTGGTGATCGTCGCGAGAGACAAAGTCTCAAGAAGATATCAGAGTGCAAACCAAGTATCAGTAAGTGAATGCAGTGAGAACCACTGGTGACTGATACAAGGAAGATTCTCAAAAGAGAGATTAAAGCATGAGCGAAACATCAGCAGGTAGATGCAGTGAGAACCACTGGTGACTAATGTAAGGAAGAGATCCCAAAAGAGAGAGATTGAATGAAAGATAAGTATCAGTAGGTAGGCACAGTGAGAACCACTAGCGATCGATACACAAGAGATCCTCAAGGAGAGAAATCTCAAAAGTAGATAGGCATGATCAGCAGGCACACGTAGTGAGAACCACTGGTGACCGATGTAAAAACTTCTGAAAGCGATAGGACAATGCCCCCTAGACTAGGAAGATGCCCCCAAGAGTGAAACAGTTCCAATCCATGAAGAGTCAAGGAAAATATCATAGATAACTAAAAGCAAGGGCATGAGCTAGAAAACTAAAGTAGGAAAAGGACTAAAAGTAGGAAACCAACTAAAGCAGGAAAAAGGGAAAACAAACTTAAGCAGGAAACTAAAAGCCAAGCGATGCTGAGATGAGATGTAGCTTCAGGAAACAAGAGGTGCCTATTTACCAAGTTTTCATCATCTTGGCAGAGATTCTATTTTTGCTACCATGATGCCTGTTTACTAGGTTTTCATCAATGACACATTTTCTTCTTTTTCAATTTTTTTTGTACCTTTCTCTTTTTTTGATTTTTTTGTATTTTTGAATATTTCATTTTTTTGTATTTTTTATCTTTTCATTTTTTTTTGTTATTTTTTCAATTTTCCATTTTTTTAAATTATTATCAAGGCGCCTATTTACCAGGTTTTCACCAAGATAATAGATACATCAAAGCACCTATTTACCAAGTTTTCACTAAGATGATCATTTTTTTAGGACGTTTTGCAATTTTTAGGATTTTTACAATATACCATTTTTAGAATTTTTTTTAGGACCAATAAGTATGTACATGAGCATACGAGCAATGTCTCAGTTGTAGAATTTCTTCAAGTGAAGAGCGTTGATAGGCTCTTTGAGTTGCTCTCCTTTAGTGGTGGAGAGTTGATAAGCACTAGACCCAAATGCTGCAGTAATGACATACGGACCAAGCCAGTTTGGTTCAAATTTTCCTTTTTGGGTCCGTTGCTACTGATTTTTGGGGTTCTCTCTCAGGACGAGATCACCCACTTGAAATTCTCTTTGTCTAACTTTCTTATTATAAGCTTTTGACATTCTCTTTTGATATGCTCAAAGATGATCAAACGCCACCTTTCGGGGTTCGTCAAGTAACTCAAGCTCTTGAAGCTGGGATATTATGTTGTCTTCATCAGTGATGAGGCCTCTCAGAGAGATTCACAATGTCAGAATCTTGACCTCAATAGGTAATACTGCCTCTACTCCATAAATGAGGGTGAAAGGAGTGGCCCCTATTGGTGTTCGGATACTTTTCCTATAGGCCCACAATGCCGGATTAATCTAGAGATGCCAATCTCTACCAGATTTATGAGTTGTTCAATGCAAGATTTTAAGAATTTTCTTATTGGAAGCCTCCGCTTGTCCATTACCCTAAGGATAATAGATAGATGACCAATGTTGAATAATTTTGAATTTAGTACACAAGTCTGTTAGATCCTTATTTTTGAATTGTCCCCCATTGTCAGTGATAATAGATGAGGGTATGCCGTATCTGCAAATGATGTAGTTTAGTATGAACATAGCAATGGTTTTTCCATCAGCTACAGCTAGAGACACTACCTCAACCCACTTGGTAAAGTAATCAGTAGTTGTAATAATAAACTTATGCCCCCTGGAAGATGAAGGATGTATCTAACCAACCAAGTCAAAGGCCCATTGCTAAAATGGCTAGAACCTAATGAGAGGACTAAGTTCATGAGCGGGAGCATGAATCAAGTTTCCATGAAATTGGCATTGCTTGCAAGTTTTGGCATATTGAATAGCTTCTTTTTCCATATCCAGCCAGTAATATCCAACTCTAATAAGTTTTCAAGCTAACGTTAGACCACTAGAATGAGACCCACAAATGCCTTCGTGTACCTCAGCCAACGCACGTTTGGACTCATTAGGTTCTAAGAACCTAAGAAGAGTACCATCTAAACCTCATCTATACAAGTCATTTTCTATGAGAAGATACCATGAAGCAGTATGAATGAGATGACATTTCTCATTCTGGGTATAGGTATCATGAATGATCTGGTCATGAAGATAGGAAAATATATGGTGGTAGCGGGATGAATCATGTCCAATGACTGAACAAATCATCCTAGATTTAGGATTATCATAAGCAGGGTAGTGTAATGTCTCCACCAGGAACTCGTGTCTAAAATCATTTTCCAGCATTTGTAACATTGAGGCTAGAGTGGCCACGGCATCAACTGCTTTATTGTCTATCCTTGGAACTTGCTGGAAAGAAATATGTGCAAAGTATTGCTTGAGATCATCTACCATTCTTTTGTAAGGTATTAGCTTGTCATCCTTTGTTTGGTAGACATCATTGACTTGATTGATAATTAACTAAGAATCCCCAAAGAATTTGAGCTCATCAACATGCCATTCAAGGGCTATCTTCATTCCATTGATAAGAGCTTCATATTCAGCTATGTTGTTTGTGTAAGGAAACAACATTTTATATGCCTTTGGCAATGAGTATCTTTGAGGTGTAACAAATAGAATGCCCACACTGGACCCTTGTTGAGTGAAAGATCCATCAAAGAACATGCTCTAAGATTGATGTGTGAGAAGCATGATGGATTCATCTGGAAACTCAATTCTCAAAGGTTGGTGATCTTTTAAAGGAGCCTCCACCAGCTGATCAGCAATCGCTTGTCCCTTAATGGCTTTTCTTTCCACATATTCAATGTCAAATTCACTAAGGATCATTACCCATTTCACCAATCTACCCGTGAGGGTAGCCTTGCTCAACAAATACCTCAATGGATCAATTTTTGCAATAAGCCTGGTGGTATGAGCTAGCATATAATGCCGCAATTTTTGAGAAGCAAATACCACTACTAAACAAGCCTTCTCAATGATAGAGTAATTCATTTCATAGTTAACCAACGTTCTGCTGATGTAGTATATAGCTCTTTCTTTGTTGTTCTGATCTTCTTGAGCTAAGAGAGCACCCAAAGATGTATTTGTTATTGATATGTATAGGATAAGTGGCTTCCCATGAATAAGAAGCATTAGAATTGGGGGGTTAGCAAGATACTATTTTATTTGAGTAAGTCCCTTTTCACATTCCTCATTCCATTCATAAGTCACATTTTTATGCAAAGTTTTAGTAAAAGGCTGTGAGTTGTCGGCCAACTGTGAAATAAAGCACCAGATGGATTGTAGCCTTCCTTTTAATCCTCTCATTTGACTAATATTTTTGGGTGGAGGCATGTCCATAATAGCTTGTACCTCTTTAGGATCCACTTCTATGCCTTTAGCTAAAATGATATAGCCCAAGAGTTTCCCAGAAGTAACACCAAAAGCACATTTCTTCAAAGTAATCCTAAGACTGAATTGTTCCATACGGTCAAGAATAGGACCTAAGTCTATGAGGTGGGTTCTTCTCTGCATACTTTTGGCTAAAGTATCATCTACACAATCCTCCATCATTTTATGCATCATATCATGGAAGATAGTAGTAACAGCTCTCTGGTATGTTGTTCTAGTATTTTTAAGCCCAAAAGGCATGACATTCCAGCAAAAGGTGCCCCAAGCACATGTAAAAGTGGTCTTTTCTTGATCCTCTAGCACAATTTTGATTTTATTATAGCCAAAAAATCCATCCATTAATGCATACATTTCATACCCTACTGTCATGTCAACTATCATATCAATATTAGGTAGTGGGAAGTCATCTTTCGGACATGCCTTATTGAGATCTCTAAAATCTGTACACACTCAAATGGATTTGTCATGTTTAGTAACTGGAACAATGTTTGAAATCCATTCTGCATAATCAATAGTTCTTATGAAGCCAGCCTTAAGAAGTTTTTCAAGTTCTACTTTGACCAAGAGTGCTACATGAGGATGCATTTTTCACAGCTTCTGTTTAACAAGTTTGATACCTAGTGCAATGGAAAAATGATGCATGATTAGATTGGGATCTAATCTAGGCATGTTAGAATAGGTCCATGCAAAATTTATTTTCTTTCTCTGAAAGAATCTTGTGAACTCTTCTTTTTCCTCAGCAGATAATGATTGTGCTAGGTGAATGATTTGTGGAGTAGTTTCTGTACCCAAATTGACCAGCTATGTTGGCTCAATTAATACTGATGACCTCTCTTAGTAGTGGCTTGGAAGAGCATCAAGTATCTTATCCTTGGGCACCTCAGAGAGGTTTTCACCCGTGGATACGTCTTTTATTTTTACTATTTTTGGCTCTGATACTACCACAAAGTGGTTTTCACCATTAGAGCATTTATTTTTTCTTCTTTTAATTTTTTTGACTGAGATACTTGATATCCGCCTCTGTCATGCTGACACTGCTCTCATTGGTGGAGGACATCATAGGCTCAATTGTGTGCAGGTAATAGGCTAGATCATAATCAATTTGGAATGTTAGGACTTCATTGGATTCAAAAGGGGAGTTTCGGTTTATTAGATTGAGATGGTAGAGTGAAAGGGGAGTAGTGACTAGTTCAACTACATTCACAGTATAACCCTCAAAAGCACTAAGGAGAAAGTCAAGGCCTAAAGCGATCTCATCCAAAGGAATGTTTGAATCCCTATAGGACCTTATGTTGGAGGTAGAGGTCATGTTAACATTAGTGGCATCTAATTCATGCGGCCTAGCGCTAGACCCTTCACCTACTTCGAGGAGTCTTTCATATACATGAATAGTATCTATGTCTACATCATAAGTGGCATCAGACAAAGAGTCAAACTAATATTCATGTGAGTCCATACTTGATGTAGGAATTTCATTAGTAGCATCATCAGTCTCATTATTATCCCTTGTGGCATTGATAGCTTGTTGAAGTTGTTCTTGTTCATAGTACTTTTGAAAATATGGTGGCCTAAATCGATCACCTATAAAATTGGGATCATCATTTAGTGTTGCTTTCCATTCCTCATATGTAACTTGATGCACTGAAGAGGTTTTATTAGAATTAGCCTCAGAACAAGTATCAGTATTAGACTCTACCATATGAATAGATATGATAGGCTCATCAGGCTCAGCAAGGAGTGCCACAATATCCAGAGGGATAGGATATGGAAATGTATCCTCATCAGAGCTATTCTCTGGATTCACCTCTGGAGTGGTATCTTCAATTTCTTGTTCATGTTTAGGTTCAGGCTTAGGATCAGGTGCAGGGGCTGACATAAATTTCTTGGTCCCCAAATGAAAGGGAGTCTTCTTAAAGCCTAAGCCACTAGTATCTTTTGTGCGGCGGCCTATAGCTTCAATAGGTTTTAGCAAGCCATTATCATTTTTTCCTATGGGACCACTCCCCTTATAACCGAAGTGCTTCATGATCTTGAAAGCTTCACTATATGGCTCTTGCTCTAAATCTAGAGTGGTTGTTTCAGCTGTCTCTTTTTCTTTGTAGATCCAAGCTCTAATAGCTCTTTCTTCATCCTCATCTTCTAAAGGTATAGAGGCCCTCACAAAGGTGTCATCATAAACTATTTGAGGAAGAGCATTAGGGACTTTTTTGTCTTTAGAAGGTCTCCCATAAGAATGTGGAGACAAAGGTAAAGCAGCAAGAGATAGCACAGGTTCCATTTAGTATTCTCCCATGCATGTATCCTCAATTCTCAAAGTTTGTTCCATCTCTTTTAGCTTAGCCTCATAAAACTCAGTGGATTCCCTATTTGCTGGAACAAAAATATCTGCAATTTGCGTAAGAGTATTACAAGAGAAGTTGGTGTTTGCAGGTATAGTGACTTCCACCCCATGAAATGGGAACTTGATGCATTGATGGTATGTGGATGGAACAACCTGCATCTCATGAATCCAAGGCCTACCCAACAAGACATTGTAGGTGAGAGGAATATCAAGCACTTGAAAAGTAACATCTCTCTCAACAGGACCTAAGCGGATAGGTAGCACGACTAAGCCCTGGGACTTGCATTCTTCCTTATCATAAGCTTTTATGGTAATCTTTTTGTGAGGATCTATGCAATTCTCATCATATCCTAGCTAAGTGAGCAGTTTAGCGGAAGAGATATTAAGGCTAGCACCATTATCTATGAGCACATGGCGGATGCACTTAGGACCTATCATGACCTCTATATGTAGGGGAGCATTATGTGGGTGACTCAAAGAATGGTCATCTTCTTCAAAAAAATATAGGTAATGAGGTGAAGTCAAATGACTCACCATAGATTGGAACTGGTCGAGATGAAGATCCTTGGGAACATTAGCTTCAACAAGAGCCTTATCCAAAATCTGCCTGTGAGCAGGCGAGATCTTCAACAACTCAAAAATGGTAATCTAAGCATTAGTTCGCTAAAGTTGGTCTAAAATACTATAACTAGTTGAGCCAGCTATAGGAATAGTTTTTGTATTCTTATTGGCAAGGCCAACAACAATTTTATCCACACTTTGCTTTGGAACAGATGTAGGAATATCAAGTCTCTTATCTATTGTTTTCTTAGGAGCAGATGTAGAAGCATCAAGACCTTTCAACACAACTCTTCCTCGCGATCGAGTGACAACATTAGCACAACCTTGGAATTGTTCAAATTCAGACGAACGAGATGTAGAACTATGCAAAACAAAAGGTGTCTTAGGAGCGTCATCACTCCCCTTAGAAGTAATCATATCACAATATTCTATCTCAACAGGTTTGATCATACCAATGACATTGTCATTATTAGTGTACGTGAAATTGACCTTAGTATTGGCATTCTTAGTGTTTGAAGACTCTCCCTTCTCATGAGGAGGAAAAGGATCCTTGAAAGCTTGGTGATCCGAATTCTTATTATGACTCTCCACAACAATGTCACCATTATCAATGAGATCTTGCACTTTATGTCTTAGTTGGAGACAAGAAGAAGTTTTATGACCAATATTTTGATGATAGTCACAATAATAATTATCATTCCACCAGTAAGGTCATGGTTGTGGGTCATAAGTACGCTTTTCCAAGGGAGTAAGAACCTGATTTTGTATAAGAGTCTTGTAGACCACATTGAGAGGCTCTCCCAAAGGGGTGAAATCACACTTGGGTCGTTTGGGCCAAGTTTTGTTCTTAGAAAACTTTGAAGGTTGCTGATTATCAGTTGTGGTCTTTTTGGCAGCCTTAGCTACCTGTATACTGGAAGTAAGATTAAAAACAAGCTTTGAAGGCTTCACAGTAACATTATCCACCACTCCATCATTTACCACATCTCGGTTCTTATTGACAGTCTTTCCTTTATCCTTGTTTGTGGAGAATCCTTGCTTATTGTCCTTATTCAAAGTTAGCTCTCCTTTCTTGATCATGAAGGCCTCTATTCGCACTGCCTATCTAATCATGCTATCAAAGGTAAGAGGACCTTGCAACTATACTTGGTATCCAAAATCAGGGACAAGATTGTCCAGGAAGATATCAAGTCTCTTAGACTTTGGTAATTTATGAGGACATTTTGTGCATAACTATCTCCACCTTTGGAGAAAGGTTAGGAAGGGTTCTCCTTGTCACTATTTTAAGTTGCAAAGATCCCAGATATTGACCAGATGTTGAATGTTATGCGAGTAGTGTTGGAGAAAAATATTTTCCATTTCATCAAAAGTTTTAATACCAATAGGCAATCTAGAGAACCATTCCATAGCAGGTCCACCCAAACTTCAAGGAAACAAGTGCATAAGATATGTTTGATCATGCATGAATTCCATAGACAATGCACCAAACTCCCTTAAGTGATCTTGGGAATTAGTTGTACCCAAGTATTTGTCACATTTGGGGATTTCTACACCTCTAGGAAAAGGTGGCATATGAATGCTTCTGTCAAAAGGAAAGGGACAAATACTTTCCATTGTAAATTGTTGAGGGGGTTGACCTTTATTCCTCACAAGTTGACTAATCTGATCTTGCATTTCCCAGACCATTTTCTACAACTTTGCGGTTTTAGTTTCTTCTTTCTTAGCTACAAGTGTTTCAACACAATAGTCTCGGGGTAACGTGGCCCCTTGTTTAGCTAGCTCAAGGAAGTACTTTTCTTTCTCTGATAAAAGAAGGATCTCCATCATCCTAATGAGACCTTTGTTATCTTTGGCATCATCTATATCTTGTTGAGTTATCGCTTCAGGTTCAGTCCCAAGGATCTCATAAACACTTGGACCTTGATCTTGTTGCTGATCATCTTGATTTTGATCGAATGGAGGAGGATGATAGAAATAGGCAGGTTGCTACCCACCTTGAGGTTTGTTTCAAGATTGATCATCATTGTAGAATGGATTTTGGTCATGTCAAGATTGACCATGAGGTTTCTCATTTGGAGGCGGACCATTACATGGTTCATTAGAAGATTGACCATGATATTGATTATTTTGAGATAGATCAATGTTTTGACAATACTTGCCTGGTTGGAAGTCAAATGAATCTGCCATTGTTTCGTAGACTTGCTTAGTAGTTGAAGACTTGACAAAGTGATGTGAACAAGTTTGAGAAGGTGTAGCCATAGTAACCTTTGGTGAATGATTAAGATCAAAGGATTTAACAAATTCTGGTGGAAAAATATCTTTAATAGTACCAATAGGTTCAATGATAGGACTATTCTTAGTAGGATTAATTGGCACAATAATAGGACTAGTCTGTTTAAGAGATCTTCCAAAGTTGTGGAACAATGATTGGGCTTGGAAGTATGAGTTATCTTGATCTTGAAATGACAAACCAGGTTGAGCTTCAAACAATGGGTTGAAGCACTCTTGAAACACTGGAGGTGATGATTGAGACAGACTATTCTTCAAAGTACTCAATGAGGAAAATGAGGATGTCTCACAAAGTTCAAATTTTGCAATGGATTCAGGAGGCTCTATCTCTTGATTAGGAGATTCACTTCTATCTTGATTAGGATTCTGAATAGGATAAGTCTTGCCACTTCTAGTTGTGACAGTCATAGATGAAACTGAAATAAGAGGAGATTTAGGACAAAGCTAGACTCGGTCTCTAAGAACAACACAAAAGAGATAAGGGACAACTAGGATGTGAGATGAATCTAGTATGAATCATCAAAAGAGGGGGCTAGAACAGCTGAGATAGACTATTGCAACACAAGATACAAAAGGCATAAAGAGATAATGTAAAGCAACAAGAGATGACACGAGTCAAAGCAAAGATCGATCGATTCTTAACTCAAAACAACTAGTTTCTGATAGCGAATGACAAGAAAGAAGAAAAATAGACCTCAGACAAAAGGCAGAGTAGATTTATGTCATTGATCAAGCACGTAAGATAGCAATCAAGGAGTTCAAGAAAGCAATTGTCTTCAAACAATGAGCAAGGGTCAAAGAAACCTTGCACATGAACAAGAATAGTGACTTACTATTTCTACTCCTTAAGAACTACTTGTGTATGTTCTTGAAAATGTTTTAGCAGGCACTTAGAACACAACAACATCCTATCAAGCTGTCTACAGGGATATACATGGCTTTTCTAAAAGGGGTCCTCGATATACGCAAGGTACATGAGGCACAAATTTGTAGATGAGAAGAATCCAAAATCACACAACAAGGGGGAGACGGTAACCCAAATCTCCTCTTTCACTTCTCAAAGGTATAAAGTTCTTTGAGGCTTAGCCAAGAGTGAAATCTAACTCATTCCCAAGAGAGGTGTCTTTGGATTCACCTCCCAATATTTATACTCCATCGGAACATGGGAGTTAAGGTCATCCCTTGAGGTGATGAAATCCCTAAGTAGGCCTTCTAAAAATAAAAAATAAGTAATTCACTATCAAAAGTATTGGAAAGCACTAAAGGTGGAACACTTAACTCTTCAAGTAAATGTGAAGTGAGTCCAAAAAGTGGAACATTTAACTCCTCACACAAACTCAAAGCGAGTCCACACCTTAGAAAACTAATGAGATCAAGAAAGCATAAAAAGGGAGAAATTTTGTGGAACACTTAACACTCTTTTCAAGTAGACCCCTCCCCTATGTATGAATGTTGACCTTTCATCCAAAGGGTGATAATGAGGGGCGATTAGAAATAAGTGAGTCCAACACCCAATTTAGCTAACAAGCTCAATCAAAAGTACTCTAAAGTTGCTTATCAATACTACTCACAAATGAAAAAGGGTTGAATCAATGGAATATTTAACTTTCCAAGAAAACATAGAGTGAGTCCAAAAAGTGGTGCATTTAACTCCCTATGCAAACAAGGAATGAATCCATGCCCTCAATCACTCAATGGGATATTTGATATTGGAAACCAAGAATTACTTATGGTTTAAACGCAAGCATTCACTTACACAAACTTGTATAAACAAATCTATGTTCTTTCATTTCCCATTAAGAGCATCAATTGAAATGTGTTCTATGAAAGCATGTAAACACTCAAGCCAAACACATGAGAGGTTCATTCTTATTTCCAAAATCCAAATGTTGTAGAGATGTAACAAAATATCTCAAGTCCAATGCAATGCGCTTAGTAGATTTTACCTTTTTTTGTTTGTTTTAAGCATTTTCCATGAAAGCAAGCCATGATCAAGACAAGAAAATAAGATATGCAATGTATATCTAACTTATGCAAACCCTAAGATGGTTAGATATGAAAATCAATTGTTAGGAGTTTGATTTAACATATGTAACATTGTTGTCTTCAAGACAGTCTTTAAATATTGATTTATTTGACCCACCAAAACTCCAAACCAAAATTTTTGGAAAACATAAAGTTTGAATATAATTACCAAATCTATCACCTCATAAAATCTTAAGGTCTGATAACCTTATTTGATTCCTCAAACAATTGCTTTTTCATACTGCAAATTCTGATTCACATCCCTTTCATAATTCAGATTTAAAATACCAAACCCTGCCTAGGGAATCTCATATCTTTCTCAAAAAGAATCCAAATGAAACCAAACCAATTTAAAAGTAACTATTAATGAATCTAGTTTCCAAATATGTAAGCCATTTATTTTTTCCATTCATAAATCATTTTCTAAGAATAAATCATTGCCTGCAACTCCAATACAGATTGTTAAAAACCAGTTTTCACTCAAATGCCCATAACTTTCACAAATATGCATGAAAATGACTCAAACCAAAATGAAATGAAATATAATTCATTTATCTTTCCAATGAATATTATTATAGGTCCTGATTCTTCACAATTTTTATGTACCAAATGTTTCAATCTGACTGTATTCAAGGAATCTCAAATCTGCAAATACCCACTTTCACCAAAATGATCATAACTTATTCATTTATTTATAAAAATGAACCAAACCAAAAGCATGAGAAATAGGATACATCATTCTATCCATATATTACTATATTATAGGGTTTTCAGGCCATACATATCTGTACATGGCCTAGAACCAATACTAAAACTGAAAAACCAATCAAGAATGAGGCCAGAAATTGATCTTTTCTGCCCCACGATGGGCGCCAAAATGTGTATGATTGAATTTGGACCTCAAATCCAACACACACACAACATATTCCTTATTCACATGATCGAATTATGGGAAATAATATAAATTATTCAATCCAAAATCCGTTGTGAAGTGACCTGTTGCCTCCTATGTAGTCGGGGTGTTTAAAATTGCTCTCAGATTGAAAGCCAACAACCATAAGACCAATTCTACAATGGAGGATTTAAAAGAAAAGCATATGCAAGAAATCAAATTCAATTAAACTAGTATGAATGCAATTAATCTAAAATGAGAATGCAAATTCTTTTTGGTATTTTCAAATAAGAATGCAACTAGATTAAGAACAAGTAAGAAAACTAATTAGATGAGAGAAAATGCAATATTATGCTAAATGAACTAACTAAAATAATGCACTCAAAAGCTTTGAATCTCAAGAGATGTAGTAGAATTTCGCTATCATCTATGTGCTCTCAAAAGTTGGATCTTTGGAAAGGGAAAAAAAACTCTTTAAATAGAAATGCTAGAAGGGGAATGAAGAGTTTCTTGATTTGAAACTCTTGACTCTTCATTCCTCTTTGAGACTCCTCACTTGTTTGTTGGAGAATGAGACAAATATGCAAGCAATTATTTAATTAAAGAATGGAATTTTTGCCACATGTGGGGTATGACTCTTCGAATAATTCAAATAATTAAATTCAAATAAAGAGGTGTCCATTCGAATAACTAAATAATATTAATTCATTTTTTATGTGTAATTAGCTAAAGGGGGTAGATTTAATTTAATTAGAAAGCACTTAGGACTTTAGAATTAAATTAATTTATCATAGGGATAATTTAGCTAATATAAGTCAAAGACTTTAAGAATTAATTTAGTATTTGATTATTGCAATTTAGGGTCTTTGCAACTGACATCAAATCAAATAGAGCCAAGTAGGAGAGAGAAAATTTCCTAGTGAGATAGGACTTTGATGACATAGAAAATTGAAGAAATGCACCAAAATTGATTGAAATGATTAGGTGCCAATTTTGAGGTATTAAAGGGACTACTTTGCAAACAACAAGCCAAGGGTTGAAGGTGGCAATAAATTTGTAGGAAAACAAGTGACCAAGGAACCTCATTCAAATTCACCCAAGAACACATGGTGGTCTACTAAAAAGACACAAATAGGCACAGGCATGTGGTGTGAGATGCATAAGTCCCCAACCCATAACACAAAGGATTGTCGAAGCATTAAAAATTTGATGATAGAAATAAGAGGAGAGGAAGTTGAACCTGAATCATCCCGAGTAAATAATTTTGAGAAAGAGGAGAATGATTCCATCATAGAAGCAAACCCATATGCCGTAGTTGGAACTCCTAAAGTATTGCCCCATGAAGATGAAGAGAGACTTTTTCATTCACAAATGTGGGTTGATGGAAAGCCTCTGCATTTTATTGTTGACAGTGGGAGTCAAAAGGATTTGATCTGTACGGAGACAGTCAAAAGATTAAATCTAAAAGTGACAAGACACCCACAACCATACTCTATGGGATGGGTAAATGAAGGGGGACAAGATATTCAAATAAATCAACAGTGTCATTTGCCATATTTAATCAAGCCTTTCAAGGATGAAGTGATATGTGATGTAGCACTATTGGATGTATGTGCTGTCTTGTTAGGGAATCCATACATGTATCAGAGGCATGGGGTGTATGAGTCCAGGCCATGTAGTGTTACAATCAAGCTTGGTGGGAAGAGGTATCAAATACCAGAGGTATGTCCAACAAAAATTGCTTCTTTAATTAGTGCTAAACAATGTAAACGCTTGATTTCTCAAAATAGAGCTTTTGTTCTACTCATGATTCACCCTGAACAAACAAAGTCAGTTGTTCTTAATACACATGCTAAGGTAACAGAGAATCAACAAAATCAGATGGATAAAATTTTGAAAGAATATCATAGTGTGTTTAAACCACCAATGGGAGTACCAACACACTGTCAAGTCAAGCACTCTATTGATTTAATCCCAGGCACACCTCTACCACATGAGCCAATATATAGGAGGTCAGTTTTGGAAAATGATGAGATTAAGAGACAAATTCAAGAATTGATTCAGAAAGGACACATTCGTCCAAGTGCTTCACGTTGTGGAAGTCCAATTGTCCTTGCTAAAAATAAAGATGGGACATGGAGGCTTTGTATTGATTATAGAGCATTAAACAAAATCTCTGTTAAAAATAGATACCCAATCCCTTAAATTAATGATTTGTTGGACCAACTTAGGGGGGCTAATTTCTTTACAAAAATTGACTTGAAGTCTGGATACCACCAAGTACCAATTGATCCAGCAGACGTGTGGAAGACTGCATTTAAATCTAAGGAAGGTTTGTTTGAATGGTTGGTCATGCCTTTTGGCCTAACAAATGCCCCAGCCACATTTATGAGATTGATAAATGATGTGCTTAGACCATTCATTGATTCTTTTGTAGTTTTTTATTTGGATGACATACTCATCTTTAGCAGAACTTGGTCTGAGCATTTCCAGCATGTTGAACAAGTTCTTTCAACTCTGCAAAAACACAAACTTTATGCCAACATTGAGAAGTTTTCTTTTGGTATGCAAAGTATTCAATACCTAGGGTATATCATTGACACAAAGGGTGTTCATGTTGATTCGGCAAAGATTCAAATAATTTGAGATTGGCCATCAGCTAAAAATTTCACAGAACTTCGCAGCTTCTTGGGCTTAGCCAACTTCTATCATAGATTTGTGTTTGGTTTCTCACACATATCATGGCCTCTTAATCAATCGCTAAGGGGTGGAGCACAAGCAAAATTTTAGTGGACAGAGGCAAAGCAACAAGCATTTGAGGAGTTAAAGAAAAGACTATGTTCAGCACCAGTATTGGTCCTTCTAGATCTACACCAAGCATTTGAGATAGAAATAGATGCATCCAATTATGCTCTTGGTGCGGTACTCACACAACATGGGCATCCTGTTGCCTGTCACAGTGAAACTTTTTCTAATATAGCACGTAGGTATCCCACCTATGATAAGGAGTTGTATGCCATTGTTCAGGCCTGCAAATAATGGAAACACTATATACTGGGAAAGGAAACTGTTATACACATAGACCATAAACCACTTCAATTCTTGCAAACACAAGGGAAGTTGTAGAATGATAGACATCAATGGTGGTCAGCATATCTACAACAATTTCACCTCAACATTCATCATATAAAAGGAAGTAGTAACAAGGTGGTAGATTGTTTGAGTAGGCCTCCAATTGCAGGTTTGACAATAGTGTTGGATTCATGTGGTCATCAATCATCAACTTGGGAACAACTATATGGTACTGACCCTGATTTTGCTAACATCTATGGTAATTTGGTAGAAGGAAAGTTTGTCTTGATTTTCACTTGTAGGATGGGTTGCTTTGCCATAATGGTCACATATGTGTACCCACCGAGGAACGAAAGAAAATGATATGGGAAGCTCACTACAGTCATGTTGTAGGACATTTTGGTATTGGTAAGACTACTTCTATCCTTCAAAAGTATTTCTATTGGCCAAAAATGAAGCAGGATATCATTTCACATATACAAGCTTGTGCAGCATGTGCAATTGCAAAGCCAGCAAACCATAAGTTGGGTCTATACTTACCATTACCTATTCTTGATAAGCCATGTCAGTCTATTTCAATGGATTTTATGTCTGGACTTCCAACTACCAGGTGAGGGCATGATTGTGTATATATTGTGGTAGATAGGTTTTCTAAAATGTCTATCATGGTGGCATGTAAAAAGATGATTTCTGCAGAAGATATTGCCAAGCTATTTTTTGAACATGTTTGGGTTCATTTTGGTTTTCCAAAAACCATTATTTTTGATAGGGATAGTAGGTTCATCAGCAAATTTTGGTTTGCACTATGGGCTAAAATGCACACCAAGTTGACAAAGTCCACAACATTCCATCCCCAAACAGATGGTAAGATAGAAGTGGTGAATTGAATGATTATTCATATTTTACAGATGTATCATTCCAAACATCCTCACACATGGGATGAAAGCTTACCCTATGTGCAACACAGCTACAACCATGCACTCCATTGTACTATAGGGCATAGTCCATTTTGAGGTTTCTCTTGGGTACCAACCATTGGCACCTATGGATGTAGCAATACCATCTCTACAATCTAATAGTCCATTGAATGGTGACAAGGAGGTAGACAAACTAGAAAAATTCATTGATAACATTAGACACCTCCAATAGCAAGTTCATGAGATCTTGGAGCAGAGTAATCAGAAGTATAAGGAAAGGCATGATAAACATAGGACTCCTCACAAGTTTCAAATCAGTGACAAGGTATGGTTACACCTTCAGAAAGAGCACCTACAAGAACCAAATAGGAAGCTTCTTCCTCTTCGTTATGGTCCATATACTATTGTGAAACAAGTTGGCGAGAATTCTTTTGAACTTAATTTGCCATCATTTTTGGGACTACATCCAATTTTCAATGTAGAATTATTGAGACCCTATTTTCCTCCTTTGTTGGATATTTCCCAAGCTACTGAACACATTCAAGTTATAGAGTTAAATCCATCTACTACTATTCCAGTCCAGTGTGACCATGTTACTGAAGTCATTTTAAAGACTTTGAGAAATTAGAACATTCCTCTGTATCGAGTGGTTCAAGCTGGCCAACATTCTCATCAAGGCAAATGGTTTACTAAGGAACAAATTGAAGAATAATTTCCTCATCTGTTGTAGAAGATTAGTGCAATGGGGCCCATTGCCTCTCAAGGGGGGAGGAATGCTTAGGATTAAATTTGGAAAAATACTAAAATCTAATTTTTCAAATTTTACTATGTTTTAGTAAACTGCATTTTTGAGGGTCTTCGGTGCATTTCTGGGCTTGGGGGCTGCAAAGTAACTATTTCTGAAATGTGGTTCTAGATAATTTGAATACATTTCCAACGCATCAAATGGTTCATGAATCAGAGCTACGAGTAGAAAGTTATGCCTTCTCCAAGTGGACCTAATTTTTATATATAATTTTTTGATAATTTTTGATAGTTTGAATAGTTTATTTGTAATAAATATTATAATGACTCCTCATTTCATTTCCAAGGGATTTTGATGACCCTTTTGATCCATCATACTTGTATAAACTCAAATATTTGAATAGAATGGATCAATTTTTGGTTTGCAATTCTGTTGTTCTCTATTTTCGTGTTGAATTCTACAATACTGCAGGTATCACACCAGGTATTGTAATCTAGTTTTCATAAATCAGATCAATAAAACCTGATGATGTCTTCTACTTTTCCTAAGTTTCAAAGCTTCAAAAATGTTATGTATTTTGGGCCCAGTCATTATATGGTGCTAAGTCTGGAAGAGGTGCCACAAAAGTTAAAAATTTGGCAACATTGTTAGGTTTTTCATGCCTAGTTGGTAGGTGGTACAAAACCCGATGGCCGTTTGATGATTCAAAGTGAAGGGATTACTATTTTGGCTTGTCTCTTAGTATCCCAATGTTTGGAGATTAGTCATTTTATTCCATGACTTTTCAAAAGGCTATCTCTTAATCTCCTGATATTTAGCAGTTTGCTCTTAACATCCAGCAATTTGGCAAGCAATTTAGAAGTGTATTATCTCTGAGTCTCGTAATATAGCAGTCAAGTCATGAAGCATTTGGAGATTGAGTGATGACTGTCAATGGAAATAAAGATCAACAGGTTTTGCTGAGTCTCTAGATAAAGTATGAGTTAAGTTAAAAACTTGGAGACCGAGCGAAGCCTTTTTTGCTCAATCTCATGAACTAACCATGGTCAAGATAAATGTTTGGATATTGTGAGCTTAGCCTGTTGTCACGTGATCTCTAGATGATGGGGTTGAGGGACTTGCTGTCGTTAAAGATAAAGGTAACACAAGTATGATCTAATCTGACGGTGGGCGTAATACCTCAAAATAAAAGTGCTCAGTTGATAATGATCACTAGATTGCGACAACCATTAGATGCGCCAGTCAACAAGGTATGACGTTAAGTGGGGAAGAGAGATAAAGTTTCATAAAGGTGTTGACATGTTCCTTTTCATTAGATAGTTGTCACAATGCCCTAATAAGAATTTGAAGAAAGTTTAAGGACCGTGAAATCATGCCTACCATCTGATTGGCCATGAAGACATAAAGAAGGATAGTGGGGTCAAATCATAGTAAAAGAAGGATGACCATTAGATGCTCTTCATCTAATGGTGATGGTGAAGTTTGATTGTTAAGTGAGTTCACATGTTTATAACATGTTAAAAGGCTAACAATTTTGAAGAAGATCAATGGTGAGTGTGTTGCTTAAATGAGAAACTGCTCGAAGGATATTCAGAGGGATATTATGACAACCGTTTGATCTTCCAACAGATAAAGGC
>BSBK01001223.1:5000-132500 GCA_027943335.1 Chamaecyparis obtusa | reverse complement strand
TTTGTAATCCATGCAGCAAATCCCCATGAAACAACTTTTGATGCCAAAGACGATGACTATATTCCATTGTCATTATTGTAGCAAAAGTAGGTTGAATAACAATATACATTTCTAAATGCTTGAGATATAGTCACATAATGTCAATGCCATTCACTGCCAATCCCAATGTCAGAGCATTATTTAGAGACTTGCTGAATTGGGAGCTTTGAAAGAGTAGATGGACATTCATCAATGCGTGACCGAATGTGGATTTCGGCCAATTGTTGTTGTGAGTGCATTGGTAGACAAGAATGCAAAATGTGGAAGCATAGACAAGGCATGCAAACTATTTCACAAAGTGCCTCAAAGAAATGTAATCTCATGGATACGCACAAAATGAATTTTCAAGAAATGCCTTGAAATAAAGTATTTATGTGAAAGTTCTAATTTAATTCGTCGTTACTACTTAATCTACATGTATTAAGGGACTTTCAATGCACAAAAAAAATTAAATCAAATAATTCTAGGTCACTGCTACCTTGCAAGTCTCGAGGAATACTAAAATTATTGTGTATTATTGAAACACTTGAACTTCATTCAATTTTGATTATGGCTCATTCTCATCTTCAAATTGAGAAATGCAATATTATACTATAACATAGTGAACCAATCTTTGTTATCAAAATTATCTAGCTCTCATACATCTAACTTGTGGTGTAATTGGTCTAACCCACTGATCTATCCAAGGCCTTTATTGTACCTATCCAATGTATGTATAGGGCACACACTTTCATAAATTAATCCCATTTTATTTATTTATAGAGTAAAGAAAACCAGATATATAGTGAGTTTGTATGTGCATTTTTTATTTTTCTTAATATTTAACCCTTATAGTTTCCCTTATAGTTTTCAAAGAAGTGGGCAAAATTTTGTGGTACCATATTTAGTACTATAACATTTATAGATTTTTATCTTTAAGTATTTATCTTTATGTTGTGCAATATCATGATATATGAATTTAATAGAGGTTTTTTGTGTGACCCTATAATCTTATTATGACAGTTTGTAGGTTATATTCATGCTACAATATCAAAAGCTAAAACTATCGTGCTACTTGTGGAGATTTTTATAGTTACTAGGTTTTCCTTTGCAAACTTGATGTCAAAGATCGGTGTATACTAGATGGATCTTAATACTGTCGCCTATAAAATATTTGACAAAATAGGGATACTCTCTTATTTACTCATCAAATGCCACATGTCCATTATTGATTGGACAAAATTGCCAGAATGCCATGTCATCATACTTGCCATGTGTCAAATGCAGATTGGTGCAAGGTGCCACATCACTTTCTCTACCACATCAGCATGATGATGTCATCAGTCAACCCTAGTAAACTTGGTCAACCCAACTTTGACCAGTCATAACTTTTGCGTCTGAGCTCCGATTTTGACAAATAGCATATCGTCAGAATCATCTCGACAAGACCTTTGTAATGATGCTGACTTTGACCAGTTTTGAAAAGGTCAAATTTTCACCTTTTTGATAGCCTTTGTATCTGGTTTGACCAAACTTTGACCAACCATAACTTGAGCAAATGAACTCCTTTTGAGCTCATTCAAGTCACGTTGGATCCATTTTGATGAGTTCTTTGATCTGGTGCTACTTCTGGGAGATTTCAAGAAACTTAAATTTTTAGTGAGATATCCACCTGGATCAAACATCCCCACTACAAAGGGTTTTGGACCTCCAAAAATGTATATAATAGAACCTTTATCTCCCTTATCGTAGATCTCAACTTTGTTGCCACCTTCGAAGCTTCACTGCAACGCTACTACTGGCTCCACTTATGACAACTGGTTCTACCTCTGGTCTTGGTCCAATTTGGCTATACCTTGATACTGTCCATTCTGCCTTCTCAGGGTCTTACACTTTGACAATATTGAGAAAACATGCAATGCCATATCTGCCTACTAGGGTCTTACATTTTAGCAATGCATGGTTAACATGATCATTCCTATGATCATTTATGCCCTCCAGGGGACTTGCACTTCAGCCACACTAGGACTTCAAAAAGGGATGCAGTTCAAACAGAACTTAAAAAGACCATAAAGTAAGAAGAAAAAATGAGCATGGTAAACCTAGGACTCAGTGCTACTTTCAATGGTAGTTCACATTTGCATTCCAGCCTAGTCACTTCTTAGGTCATATTCTGATCACCAATGGAATTGCACATTGGAATCCTGAAAAGACATCACAAAGTTCATATAAGAATCATGTAGACCTTGATGTCTTTATACCATCTTCTCATGTTATGTTTGAGAAAGTTAGAGTATTGAATTATGTTGAAATTGTGTGTTTGTATATATTATAAAGTATATTACATACTACAAATATTACTTTATAATCACATAATAATTATAATTAAGTGTTTCAAACATTTTCAATATTTTAACTCATAGTCATAATTTACTAGAATAATAGTCGAGAGGTCCCGAGTTCGATTCTCGGAATGCCCCATTATTCATACAATTTGCCCTTTTAGCAGTATTTGCTCCAAACCGCAAGGCGATATCTATTGTGCTTGTTCCAAGCACCCTCTTTTTCGATCCACCCAAAATTTGTGAAGGAAGGAAATCTCCACAAAAATAGCGGAGTATTTGACACATATAACCACCAAATAAATAAAAAATCAAGAACATACTCTTAACACAAACATAATGATCATCTTTACTTCTACTAAAAATCAACTTACTAATGAGAACATACAGTTGAGGCAAAAATAATGGTCATCTTTACTTCTAATAAAATTCAACTTCAATAATAAAGTATTAAACATATGATACCACAATCAAAGCAATTGTTTCAAACCATATAAGGACTTATTCAACCTATAAACCAAATTTTATTTGTCTTTTACTTCAGACCCATTTGATTGTCACATGCAATTTTTTTCTTCGAGACTTTCATGTAATAATCCTTTTATTATGAATTTCTTTTTATATATCCACTTGCAAGGCAATGGGCTTCCTTCCATTAGACAAGCTCATAAGATTCCAAATATGACATGTATTAAAGGTGATCATATATTCATCACACATGCTTGACTTAGTGAACCTGACTCATAGCATGTTCCTTTGTGGCATAACAAAGAATATGCCTATTTTCAAAAAAAATTTGCCCGAAGCTCCTTTTTTGTCACCCCCCTCTAATACTCACCTAGTACCCTCCACACTCTTTTCCTATATAAATCCATACCCCCCTCCCCCCCAAAAACAAAACACCTCTCGCGAAACCAATCAAATAAGTACTTAGAATCCACATGCAAAAGAATAGGCAACATACCCATCAAAGACAACACAAGATATGCCCTGAGGAAACTCTCTTGAGAGAAGAATCCAACTGCTAAAATAATCCATTATTCATGTATTATTCAACAATGCAATATTACAATACACCCATGAACACTTTTGGATCATAAGCCATCTACACACACTCCATGTGAACAAGCATGTAGCCATACATCTCATACCATAATTCAAACCTCTTCAAATGCTAACTTGGCTAACCTTAAACAATTACCCTTGTAGTTACTTTTTATAGAAACAAGATCCTACAAAACCATCAAGTGGTATAACATAAACCATGCAAACATAACCATTAATCCCTCATTTAATACTAGGTACTAAGTTTTTACTTTATTATTATATTTTTCCAATATTAGATAATTACAATATTATTTATCTCATTGTGATACCCACATTAAATATAACTCCCAATGTTACAATACAACATATAAAGTGCCCCCAAAAATGAAAAAATCTCTACAAAATCTCAACAAGATCTCTACACAATGCACCTTCATCTACATGCTCCTAGGTGTGACACATAATTATAAAATATAATATTACAAATATATTCCAAGGTGTACAACACTTGATGCAGGAGCATCCTTGGTGCAAGGGCAATCTTGCATCACCCAAAAATATTTCTAGTTTCTTTTCAATAAGGGCTATTTTATGTAGAACTACTATTTTTGGAAATTTATTATTGTTAGTAAGTTTTTTGTTTCAGCTCAGATGTCCTATTTTCTTTCCTAGAGGTTCACTTTGGTTATATCAGCCTGCCAGTAAAGTTTCATTGCAAGATCAAGTTTGTTTTGAAGATATTGAAATTTTTTGATATTGGCAGCAAGGTACAAAAACTTTGAACTCAGTTTTGAAGGCTTTAGAGGCTCTGAAATGGGTCAAAACCTTGGCTGACTTGAGCTTGCATTACTTAAATATGGTAGAGCACTTCATGCCATTTTTGAAATGGGGTTATAAGAGTCAATTGGGTCAACGGGCAATGGCTTATGGTCTCCGGAAGTTACGCTACCTAAAATAGAAGAAAATAAAATTCCTTCAAAATTTCTTTTTGAGTTCTAAAAGTTGTTTGAGTCTATTTTAATGTAATAAAAATGAATAATAATATCTTAGGGATGGTCGGCCTCAAACTTTAGGGTTAGAATTCTAGAACCTTTTTGGGCGGTTAAAATTGCCTATATAATGAAGACAGGTAGGGTTATCTAAGGTAGTTTTTGGAGATGTATCTGGTGGCTCTGACTTGCAGAATATTGTAATGAAAATGCCCATGTGGTTGTGCATGTTATATTTCTAAACATTGTAATTCTATTTCATTGGAGATAATAGAAAGCCCATTTCTTGTCCTTGCAATTCGTTGTTAATTTCTGTTCTATTGTGTGTGTTTGCATTAATAAGGGGAGTACCCTTCATCAACACCTTATCCCAACATTCTCCCACTTGTATACATTGCATACGAGTCAATCAATGAACTATATCATATAATCATACATGTAACCACATAAATCTCCACCATGCTCTCATACTCCATAAAGATACCCGCAATAAAACCAAGTGACCGCCATCTCAAGCGAGAACTCCTTTCATTCTCCAGCATGCCACTTATGGAAGAAAAGGAACACGCCAAGGTGAAGATACACCAATTCATGAACACGAGCATCAAATCCAATGTGATAACAAAGGTTCAAAGTTATAGAAAAACCACATGATAAAAAATAAACTTCACAACACATGTCAATGCATCCAAACATCTATACCTCCTAGGAATAAACAATGATCCACACATGCAACCTAAGTAGCTCTATACTCTCCCACAATATGTTACCATTCATCCCAATCATATGAACATGAATCACATGGAAGAAACCATAGAACAAAGAGAGAAAAACATATAAACCATACAATCTACCAACACCTCAAACAAGGTTGTGTCAAGTATGATCTTCAAAATGCCCCAAATGAAAAGCCATAGGGTGGCCCCACAATAGTGGGTTAACATTTTTTCAAACATTTTGATTATTGCTAAAATCACACATTAAAAAAATAATAATGATTTAAGCCTTGAGATGTCACATTTAAAGGAATTAATTAAAAATGGTTAGATCAAGGCATTTTAGATCAAACTCTCTTTGAAATTAACCTCTACTCCTCAATCATACTTGCAATGGAGTCTCCTTTGTACCTATCAAAATGTAACATAAAATTACTTTGACATTAGCTTTTGAGAGATCAAATGAATTCATTCGATAAACCCAGATGCAAGATGGTGTACTAGACTCAAATAAAGCTTTCCAATGATTATGATTTTAATATATATTGAATTTATTATGACTTTGTATTTTTAGTTTTACTAAACATATGTTTTTCCTCGTATATCAACTTATGTGTTCAATTCTTATGGAAAAATAGTAAACTAAGTTAAAAATAATAATTTTTTTTCAATAGGTCTTGATGTCCTCTTTCCAACAAACAAAACATAATTGACTTTTGATACATATAGAACAAGTTATGGAGTATCAAATGAGCCTATGTCTAAATTATACTTTGATGAAGGGTGCTCCCCTTAATACCACAAACACATAATAGAAACAGAGAAACAACAACAATTTGCAAGAACAAAAAATGAGCTTCTTATTATCTCCACAGGTGTGGAATTACAAACTCCAGAATTACAATATGCAAAGCCACATGGGTACTTCCCTTACAATATTATGTAGGACAAAGCCTCAAATCATTACCAGAACTACTACCCAGCACTACCTAGACAACACTACGGGTCTTCCTTATATAGGCAATTTTCCACTGCCTGAGAAGGTTCTAGAAATTTTAGCCCTTAAGGCCAACCAAACCTAGAATTATTTTATTTTTCATTTTATTACAATAGAGTTGCCTCAAAACAAAATTTGAAACTCAAAAGAAATTTTGAAGGAATTTCATTTCTCTTCCATTTCAGGTGACCCAGTTTTCGGAGACCATAAGTCATCTCCTGTTGACTCGATTGGCTATTATGACCCCATTTCGAAAAGGGCTCGAAGTGCTCTATAGCACTTGATTCGCACAAGCCCCAGTGAGTCAGATTTTTGACCTCATTTGGGGCCTCTAAAGCCTTCAAAACTGAGTTCAAAGTTTATGTACCGTACTGCCAATATTGAAATTTTTTAATATCTTCAAAACTAGACTTGATCTGACAATGAAACTTTACTAGAAGACTGATATGACCAAAATGAACCTCCAAGGAAGAAAATAGACCATTTTGAGCTCAAATGAAAAACTTACTAAAAATAGTAAATTTCCAAAAATAGAAGTTCTGCATAAGATAGCCCTTATTGAAAAGAAACCAGAAATATTTTTGGGTGATGCAAGATTTCTCTTACACCTACGATGTTGTTGCATCATACTTAATGTCACTTTAAAACTTAATACAATACAAAATATTCAACATAGTCAAATAAAACCAATTGCAATCACTAGATATCAGTGTTAGAAATCTAAATTTTAAAGAATCACATCTTTATCCATTTAAAAAAAGAAGTTATGAAGTACCAAGTGAATGTCACTCTTTAAAAATGTTGTTTTTTGTTAAAAAATAGCTTTTGAAGGAGATGGAAAAATAGATACAAATCAATTCCAAAAAATTTCAAAACAAAAGAAAATTAGAATAGGTGTTCGAATGTGAAGTTCTTTTCAAAATGTTTATTTCAATGTCAAAGTTGGCAAAAAGTGTAACCCACTATTGTGGGAACACCCCATAATAATATCCAAAATCATACTCAGTCTCTTAGACCAAACATACAAATATATCATGTATTGCTAGCATGGGTGTAAGATTCTCATAAAAAAGATCAAATTTATAATAATCATTCCCAATGAAGGAAATATGCCCATGTATAGATGGAAAAGGGGAGCAATGTAAACTCAATAAATCATCTCTCCTTTTCACATTTACACATTTAGAAGGAAGATTCCCCAATGGGCTCAAGAGGTGACTCAAGCACTAAATGAGGACAACAATCCTTCTAAAAAATATGTAATGATGAAAGGAGAAAAAATGATATTGATAAGAGGATGTAATGTAGATGATTAACTAGACAAGTTACTAAAACATTGAATTTAATAGACTAATACAAATTGATAGTGAGAAGTGTATCGTCGAAAAATGGAAGAAATTCCATTTAGGACCAGTTTAGCCCTTTGAGTAAGTGGTCTGGGGTAATGTGAAATGCCTTGAATGGGTCTTTGACTTGGATTTGGCATTTTTCCCCTATTTTGCTTCTCTTTCCACCTTTTTCTAGCCTATTTCTAGCACCCGATCTTGAGAAATTGAGATTCTTGACCTCAAGGTCAAGGTTGACCTTCTGGGTCAAGGTCGACCTTGACCCTGACCCTAGGTCCAGATTTCAAGTTTTGAAAGTTTTCGGATGTCGGGTTTTGAAAAGTTTAGTTTCCCACTTCTGGGTTGGCTGTTTCGGACTTCAGAATGGTAAACTCTTAAATGATATTTAAATTGGGTCCACTTCCAATTAGATTAAAGGCTTAAATTGGAATTTAATTCTCATATGTAGGCCTCTCTAGAAGTTTGTTCCCTAACTTGTATAAAAGGAATCCTTCCTCTCTCATTTCCATCCATCGATCATCTCTCTCAAGCACTCAAGCAATCGAAATCAAGCAATCATCAAGCAAGCAAGAAGGAGAAAGAAAAAATTCATTCATCTTCAAGCATTCAAGCATTCAAGATCTAATTCATCAAGGAGATCTGTTGGTGGCCATTGAAGGATTCAATCTCTATGGAGCCCCTATGTTGAAGATTTCTCCATCCATTTCCATTCAAGCTTCTTCCTATTCCAAGATCCATTCAAGATTGGTGTTGAAGATATAATGCAATTGATTTGAGACATCCTACATACAATTCTACATTCATTTGGAGCATCCATACTTGTGGATTCAAGGATTCGAATCCTCCACAAGGATTTCAACATAAGCAAGGTGAATTAATCCATTTACTTTGTTTATTGCTACAATTTCAATTAAATTTTAAGGTTAATTCCAAAACTGGGGTTTGACCAAGGCAAAACCCTCATGCAACAAACAAAACCCTTTTTCTTGCAGGTACAAGTGTGGGACAACGAATTGCAGGTCAAATCTGAATTCCCTTTTCGTTAAACTTTTGAGATCCACAAACAGATTTTTCATCGAAACAATGCAGGTCAAGGTCAACATAAAGGTGTAAGATTGTTCCCCCAGGGTAAGATCTTACCCTTGTTTTGGGTCAAGGTTGACCTTTCTTATAAAAGTAGAAGGTTTCTGGGTTTTCTCTATTTCTGTGTTTCTAGGCCAGATCTAGTTGCAAAATTTCCCAAAACTGAGTACAGACACTAGAAAACAATATTTTCCAGATCTATCATATTTTGAGGTTAGTATTTATCTTTAAATTCAATTAAGATTTATGTACTTCCTTTCCATAATGAAATATAAGGTTTTATCTTTTCTTCATATTCTCCATCGATTGATTCATTTATGTACTGACCATCTTCTTGGGGTTAATCAATTTGGATCTTTCCTTTGGGAATTTGGGTTTAAGAAGATCTTACCTTTCCCAATCCTATACACACTTATGCACATCACATCCACATACCCCATTTTCTTATATTACAAGAAGAAATGTACAAAAATAGAAATTAGAGCACAGATATAATCTGTGGCTAAAATCTGAGTTGAAAATGCAGGGGGCAGAGTGGGAATTTGCTTTGTACCTGGGGACATAATGTCAATGACATTTTATACTAGGTAATTTTGGCTAAATTTTTCTAGGGAAGAAGGTTGGATGCAGGGGTTTTCCTCAGTCAAACCCTTTTTAGGAATCAACCTTTAAATAAAATGATCAGAACAGGATTGTTGGTGATTTAGAGGCGGCTAGTTGATGTGTATATTGAAATCGGATTTTTCAGTATTTTGATAGGTTTTAGTAATTTGCAGTTTCATAGGTCTTCAAAGCATTTCTGGGCCCATCTTCCTCCTCAAATTTTCCTCAAGATAATTTTATTATCTTTCCAACAGTGTAAGTGGTGTGCTTTTTTGAGCTATGTGTAGAAAGTTATGCCTTCTACAAGTAGGCATACATTTCAAAATTGTTTCTTTATTAGTTTTATTAGTTTTAGTTTTTATTATTATTTTTTAATAAAAATTATGTGGATTGTTCGTTTCATTTCAAAGGGTTATTGGTGACCCTTCATATCCTTCATACATTGTATAAACTGGAGGTTTTGACTGAAATGAAAACTAGTTTTTGGCTTGTGTAATTTGTGATCTAGAAATTGTTTTGTTTGCAATTAACAATATTGCAGGTAACATCTCACACTAGGTATTGTACTTTGAGTCTTTAATTCAGAACATAAAATAAAATAAAGGAAAGTGTGTCATCATGTAGTAGAGGCTAGATCTAGAAAACAAAGTATATCATACCTTGAAAATACAAATACTTCTTTGAATGAGATCAAATATGTTACTAGAAACAACAACCCTAAAGGAAATCATAAAAGATAAAACCTCATGTAATGGATGTTGTAGTTCGTCACAATGTTTGGTTGAAGAGAAGAGAGAGACGACTTGAATGAAAGTGGATGGATGTAGATTTTCTTCCTTGATCAAAAAATCTTTTTCTTGGCCTCCAATGGGGAGAGAAGCTAGATCTATAGAAGAAAACAACCTTGAATACTTGAGAAGAATTATTGAATAATATTTCATTCTTGAACATGATTTTATCCCTTGCACTTGATGGCTTGAATTCTTGATTGATAGAATATTTTGACAATAATGGTTGTGCTTGATAATCTTGATCATTATTACCCCCCAAAAGAGGAGAGTTAGGGTGTTTATATACATCTCACTGTTATAATAACAATGTCCTAATCAATTGGGGGGGCGAATCAGTTGATGCCAATATTCAATACTTTAAACTTTAACTTCAAACTTATTTCTAAGAGAAAAATACTGAACTAAAAAGTAAATGCAACAATAACACACATACACATGAACACCAAGATTTGATCTTGAGGAAAACCTTGTTAAGGGAAAAAGCCCAGTGGGGATGGTACCCAAAAATATCTACACTACGAGTATAATAACCCTGTTAGGAGTTCTTACCATGTTAGGAGTCGAGTATTACAATAGGCAGGTCCTGGTTAAAGGAAAAACCTTGTTAAGAGCCTTTTACAATGTGATTCCAATTAACGAATCGACCTTGCTAGGAGTCCAACCCTATTAGAGGAAATAACCCTATTAGGGGTAAACAATATATCGACCTGATCAAGAGATTTGAGAGTTAAACCCAATCCAAAGCTCTCCAAACCTTACAGCTTCAAAACTGAGATAATTCTATTCTGAAATTGCTTCGAGAACTCAATCATTGCCAAACAAGATCCACCTTGTGCCAAAGTGCACAACTACTATTCTTCAAATAGTATTAAGTGCTTCCTCAAGCTCACATTCACCTCTACATCTTGCATATGCAATTATTCATTATTTTTCCTACTTTATTTTCCAAGGATTTCAATCCTTATATACAAGTTACAACAATTATATCCAAGTCGACCTTCATAGGATAAATCCTATTTACAAAATACAAATGGACCCATGTGAAGATGCAAACGACACCTCTTATAGTGTTACAACACAATAATTATATCAATTTATCATTCAGATCTATAAATTAAGCTCACACATCACGTTACTTGAAGCATGTTCCAAGTCAGCCCCCAAATAGGTCTTTACCAATACACATGCTATAAATGACATCATATGTACGATCAAAAATCCATATGATCGTAATAAGTTCTTCAACCAGTGTCCAATATGAACCTTTGTTTGCACATCATAAATTAAACAACCATGAGTGCTATCCACAAAGTTCTACAATCAATTATGTGAAAAACACAATTTATGTCTCTTGAGAAATAATTATCAGTCAATCAGTCATAACTTTGTCAGATCAACTCATAAGCATGTGCGATCATGGATGGTGACCCAAGACATCATGACAATTCTTCCTCTAAGTTTTCACATGCTAATTCTTTGTATTGTGTCTGTACAATTCTCTGCAACCTATCTGCAAGCTTCTAAACAACCAGTCAATAACTTATGTTGACATCAATGACAAACTCTATCATGAATGCAACACACAATCACTGTAACATCCCTCCAACATTACTAGGATACTCCCCCATAGGAATACCATCAACATTCATGCTAACACTCACATCATTTTGGGGCTTAAAAATTAAGCAGGTTGATGAAGGGACTGGATTTCCCACCAAAACCCTAGCATGGACCTTTGGGCCAAAATCCTTGGGGACAGAATGTCAATAGCATCATATACCTTGGAGAATGAGTCAAATTTTGGTCTAGGTTCTTGGAGAGTGGGGTAGTTGTAGGATTTCTGAGTACAAATCATTCCAAGGTTGGGAGAGGTCACGAAGGCCATAAATAATGATATAGGGCCTAAGTAATGAAATGAATTATCTAATTGGAGAAGAAACATAGGAGAACACTTAGAAATAAAGGATAACCTTGATTTTAAGAAATATTAAAAAAGATAGAGGACCCATATTTGAATTTGGGTATTCATTAAGTTCCATATGAGGTCCTACTATATAAAACACACTAAGGTGGGTACAAAATAATCTTTAAACTATACAAAAATTAGCTACTTACAATTTAGGAATGTACACTTATCCCCCACTTTAGCAAGATTATGAGACAAAATCATGCTCACGATAAATAAAGATGAGAGAGAGCAGAGAAAGAGAGATGATCATGGGTGAATTGAAAAGAGGTAAGACATCACTACATTTGACAATGCAAGCCCCCCAAAAAAGGATCTCAACTCAGACATCCATGCGCAAGGTCACAAAAACAAAACAAAACAAAATAGAAATCAAAGACAAAAGACACAAAACACAAAGGGGAATTAGTACTAAAAACAAAACTCCAAATCAACTAGTAGAAGAGATCTCAATAAAAAATGTCTCAACCACTAATATTATGTTTGGAAAGCTATTGAAAGAGCATAAGTGATCACATGGAAAGGGAAAGAGAATTTACAAAGATGAAACAAAAATCCATGATCTAACCCACTATCATATCTATGAGAGCATGAAAAGAAGAGAAAGAGACCACAAATCAAACATGCTAGCAAGTTGTGTTATACTAGGTTTTCCATGGGAGAAGAAAAAGAAGGAGAAGAGTAGAAAGACTAGCAAGTTGTGTTATTCTAGTTCTACTCATCCCAAAGGAAGAGGGAAGGATAAATGATGGTCTAGAAATCAACGTTATGTCATTCAATTCAACCTTGAAGAATTTTACACACATAAAGTTTTGCGCTCACGGGTAGCTTGAATTATTTTTACGCATAGGGGCATCTTAAAAGTTCTTGCACACAAGAGCGGCTTAGGGGATCAGTCTTATGGAAAGCATTGTTTCCATGTGGATCCATAAAAAAATGATAAGGCCTAAGGAAAGCATTGTATCCAAAGGGATCAATAAATGAGCTCAGTCCTAAGGAAATAAATGTCTCCTTGGGGATCCAAAAAAGAGAAATGTGATCAACCCTAAGGAAAGTATTGTCTCCTTAGGGATCAATAAACAAAAATACTACATAATATACAAGGGAGGTTTTATGTATGCCTCCCTCCTTATGATGGAAACATGAAATATTGATTAAATTCTTGAAACGTGTCTTATAAGGAAGAAAGATATTTGAAAACCTCATAATGCCATATGTAAGAATACCATGGAGGAATAAAAATATAATAAAATTAAAAAAAGTATGATTCACTCCATGTGATTAATAAAGAGAGGAAGGAGAAATGTAACACATAGGTGATCACACACCAATCTAACTTATTAAATTCCATGTTAATGAAAATTGACAAGCACACAAAGGATATCTAACACCAAAATCATAAGTATGTAAGAAGGGTCGGGTTCACCAAAATGTACAGATGGAAAAGAGAAGAAATGTAAATCACATTTCCTTTTCACAATTGCACATTCAAAAGGAAGATTCCCCCAATAGGCTCAAGAGGTGACTCAAGCACTAAATGAGGTCAATGATCATTCCCAAAAATATGTAATGATGAAAGGGGAAAAAGTTAAATTGATAAGAGGATGTAATGTAGATGATTAACTAGATAAGTCACTAAAAAATTAAATTTAACATACTAATATAGACTGACAGTGACTAGAAAAGTAAAGAAATGGAAACTAGAGCAAAAAAATGACATGTGGGTACAATCTATGATAAAAATGCAGGGGACAAAATGGGAACTCATTTTGGACCTGAGGATAGAATGCCATTGGCACTCTATACTAGGTGATTATGGTTGAATTTTTTGAGGTCCTCTAAGTGTGTCTAGTCTTTCCAAATTTCATCCAGTAGTCCCATAACCTATTCCTACACACAAAAAATGGGGAAGGTTGGATGAACAAGTTCTCCTTGGTCAAACCCTTGTTGAGGAATCAACCTTGAAATAAAATAAAATAAAGGAAAGTGTTATGTCATGTAGCAGAGGCTAGAGCTAGAAAATGAAGTATATCATACCTTGACAATGCAAATACTTCTTTGAATGAGATCAAACATGTTAATGCAATAGCTTTGACTATAAACAAAAATACTAAAATAAATCATGAAAGACAAAACCTCATGTAATAGATGTAATTTTTAACAATATTTGGTTGAAGAGAAGAGAGGGAAGACTTGAGTGAGAGTGGATGGATGTGGATCTTCTTCCTTGATAGAAAACTCCCTTTCTTAGCCTCTAATAGGGAAAGAAGATAGATCTATGGAAGAAAACAACCTTGAATGCTTGAGAAGAATGCTTGAAGAATCTTGAATGCTTAAACTTGATTTGCTTCCTTGCACTTGATGGCTTGAATGCTTGATTGCTTGAATGTTTGACAATAATGGTTGTGACCGATAATATTGATCATTGTTACCCCAAAAATGAGGAGATGTATGGTGTTTATATACATCTTACATTATTTTAGGGGTTAAAAATTAAGCAGGTTGATGACAAGATTAGATTTCCCACCAAAACCCTGACATGGACCTATTAGCTAAAATCCTTAGTTGTAGAATGCCAATGGTATTTTGTGCCTTGGAGAATGAGTCAAACATTGGTTTGGGTTCTAGGAGAATATGGTAGTTACAATATTTCCAAGTATAACTTATTCTGAGGTTATCATAGGTCGCAAAGGCCATAAATAATGATATAGGGCCTAGGTGATTAAACAAATTATCTAATTGGAGGAAAAATAGAGGATCACACTTAAAAATAAGGGATAACCTCAATTTTAAGCAATATTGAAAAGGATAGATGACCCATATTTGAATTTAGGTATCCATTAAGTTCCATATGAGGTCCTATTATAGAAAACACACTAAGGTGGGCACAAAATAATCCTTAAACTATACACAAATTAGGTGCTTACAATTTAGGATAGTGCAACCCCATAAAACCATATCCTAATATCCTCATAACAATATTATTATAAAAAATCATATGCACAAGGAGATAACTAATGTCAAACATATATCAAAATTAAACCTCTAGAACTATCCATCCACAACTTGAGATCCATATCTATGAAGGATAAGAATAAAAATAATGCACCTAAAATGAACAATGGGAAATGCTTGTCAAGTAGTTGCACAATAAGAAAATGGTGGTTAGGAATACATCAAAGTGGTTTTAGAGTGGTTCCCTAGTGCAACACCTAACCAATTCTTTGTTATTGTACAATCAATAGGAAGATGACCCACTAGGCCCAAGTAGGACTTAAGTGCTAGGAAAGTGCAATGATCCTTCATTTTTGTGTACATGCAAGAATTTATTGGATAGATGTGATTGACTAATGCAATATAGAAGACAAGATAAGAAAAATTGATGAGTTGTAGAATAGATAGATTGATATAAAATAGGCACCCACTCATAGGTACCAAAAATAGAAACCAAAAAACACCACTAACCTATAATTTCAATTTGAATTTTTTTGTAGGGAAGAGGTTATCCAAAGAATCTAGTTCTTGGGAAGAGGGTAAGAAAGGCATTTTGTTCCTAGTACTTTTGTCTGAACTTAGTTGTTGACTATCTGTCAAATCTTGTACTTTCTAAATCTGAAATGATGTGTTCACCATCTATTCCTATACATAGAAAAATGGGGAAAATGTTTGGGTGAGAGAGGTTTTCCGTAGTCAAACTCTCGTTGAACAATCAACCCTAAAATAGAAATGAAATTGTATGAAAGGAAAGTATGTAGATGTAAGGTAAAGATTAGATCTACCTTCTAAATGTATATATCTCCACAAACCAATATTTAGATCACAATGTTTATGAAGATGCTTGTATGTTACTTTGAATTGGAATCTTAGAATGTAAAGAAGAATCAAGGACACCTTTTACAAATGCATAGATTCATGAATACTCCTCAAATATCTTCAATGTTTTTATGCTTGATGGACTCTTTCCTTAAAGAATGGATTTATGAAAGGATGTAGATGGGAAAATGATCTTCTTACTTGATTGAGGTATCCTCTACTTGGCCATCATGTGAGAGAATATTTTTACAATGGAGAATATTGCCTTCAAAGATGTTTTGGATGCTTTAAAAATGCTTGAAAACTTGATCTTGAATGCTTGGATGTAAAATTGTAGAAGAGAACTCACAACATTTTGAGGTAAAAAACTTGAAGGAGGTTGACAATAGATTTATAAATACTTCTAAATCCACAAGACAAGTCCCTGATTCAATGTTAGGTCAAAACACCAGGAAAGAGGATGCCTTGGATGTCCTCTTCCTAAGAAAAGGATTCCTAGAGTGTCCTCTTCCTGAGAAGATGATGACCATGGCATCCTCTTCTTAATAAGAGCTTTCCAAGAAGAGGATTCCCAGGGCATCCTCTTCTTGCAAAAATGGTTAAAAATAAAATTGGGAGTTGGGAAGGAGGAAAGAAAGCCAAAAATGTAGGCGATGGATAGATGGATCAAACATAAAAAATAGTAAATCTCGAGAACACAAAAAAATGAGCTAACTGAGCATCTAATTATAGGTGCTTACAATTTAGGACAATATTTTTATCCCTCACTTTAGCAGGAGTATGAGACTACCTCATGCTCATGGTAAAGTAGATCAATGTATTGGTTTTTTTTTATCAAGGTGAAGGAGACAAGAAGACACCAAGCCCCAATATGAATAAGGTCCTCATCAAATCCAAAACCAAGATACAAGAAGAAACACTTGAAAATAGATGGAGAGAGACAAAGACGTGACCAACTAGTCTAGTAAGGTTTTGACTAACTTTGGGCCATAGAGAAAATATTATTGCAAAAGATGGGATTGATAGTATAGCAAACTATTTTATGCTAGTCAATCCATCAAAAAAGGATAACCAAGTGAAACATAGTCCACTTAGTAAATCCACCAAAAGAGGATCAACCCTTAAGGAAATAATTCTCTCTAAAAGGTGTAGTGACCTAAAATTGTCCTTCACATTCTAATATTATTTTTTATTAATATTTTCCCTTAACATTATAGTTGATTTTTATTAATTAACTATATTGTTATATTTCTCTAATTATTAAATTAAATTAAATTAAATTAAATAAATTTATTTTCCATTTACATTCTAATATTAATTTTTATTAATATTTTCCCTTAACATTATAGTTGATTTTAATTAATCAACTATATTGTTATATTCCTCTATTTATTTAATTAAATTAATTAATTAAATAAATTCATTTTCCCTATGTATTTAAATTCTATTTAAATACTATAATATATTAAACTCAATTTAATATATTATCCCCCATTTCCCTTTGTAAAATAAATTTTATTTATTTTATTCCTCCACTAGCCTAAAATTCTTCTAAGCTATGTTTAAATTAAAATCATTTTAATTTAACCCCTTTTCCCCTTTTTCTAAACTTACCTTTTTCTAATATTCCTCTAATCTTAATTAAAAGGTGGATTACCTCTAAACATGTGCACAATCATCTTTTCCAAGGTGGCCACCTCTCCATCTTTTTTCTCCACCAATCATTTTCAAATCCTTTTTTCCCTCTCAAATGAAGTTTGACTTTTCCAAACCCTACCTAACATCTCTTGCAAACCCTACCTAACCTTTAATCCTAGCCCCTCATTATTTTTCCTCTTAATCTCCACCATCCAATCCTTTTGTAATTTCTATAAAAGAAGGTCTCTCTCTCTCTCATTTGTAGGCTAATAGGAGTCTTGTAAGCATAATCATTAAGTATTCTAATCATTTTAAGCATTCTAGCAATCTAGCATTGTAACATTTCAATTTCTTAGCATAATTTATTTGCATCTTCATTCTTAATTTAGATTTCAATTCTTGCATCATAGATTAACTTTGATTTCATAGCATAGTTTGAATCTTGCATTCTCATTCATGGTTAGTTTGCATTTCATTTCTTATTCAAAAAAATCAAAATATATTGCATCATTTTGCTTGTGCACTATCTTCTTCATAGATCTTGCACTTGCATATCATTGTGAGATTTGGGACAAGTTTCTCATACTTGTCTCCAAAACCTTCATCTTGCATTTCATAGATTTGTATTTAGATTGTATTTCATTTGTGTTGGGCATACCCACAATAATCTTGAAGAGCAAATCAAACAAGGTCATTGGGTTCCCTGGTTTTAACTCATTGAGGTTATAGTGAAAGTCACTTATTTTGTTGCATTTGAAACGACTAACATCTAATGTGATTGTTTGGTGTTTTGGTATTTTGTATTTGCAGCAAATAGGTCTATATTTTCATTGCATACTGTAGAAACGTGAAAATGGACAAGTGCTTTTAAAATTGCAAAAATTGGTAAAATGGCCTAAAATCATCAAAATGCACTAATTCAATAAAAAAAGGGATCAAATCAATTAAAATGGACATAATTAAATAAAGATGGACAAAATCAAATTAAAGCAAAGGAAAAATCAAATAATGATGTTAAATAATTAAATCAAAGTTCAAAGGGGTGAAAAACACTACATAATTGATTTTAATCAATTAATTGTATAATTGTTTAATAAAAAATCAAAATGAACCCATTACCCTTACATGGCTAAATTTAATTAATTAATTGAATTTAATAATTCCTAATATCTTTCAACAAAATTGAGCAACCAATAAGAATTGAGGACAAAGAGACATAAATCACTCAAAAAGGATTAATCTCCATCACTCATTTCTATTTTCAATCTCAACCACTCAATCTTGTCCCTTTGTCTAAAGCTTTGAGACAAGGCTTTAAATTGTCCCCCCATTTGAGATCAATGCAAAGTATTTGACTCAACCTAAGGTAAACCATGATTACTTCACTCTACCCCCTATCCTTGGAAAATTACTATAAATATGAAGCATTTTGAGAGCAATTGATATCTTAGAAATTCATTTGCAAAGCATTGTTACTATAGGCAATTGCAGAGCATTCTAAGAGCATTTTGAGCATTTTGTATTATAATTGTATCATTTTGAGCTAGAAGCATGGTAGAAGTATCATCATAGAAGCATTATAGAAGTATTTGTAAAAGCATAGCAGCATACATTCTCATTTTAGAAGTGTCACTAGTGGAGATTTGAGCTGAGAGCTTCACTTACCACCTCTTTCTAGAGAGCCATGAGATGTTCTAGATTATAGTTTCATTTAAATTAGATTTGCATTGTATTTTCTTTAAATTGTTGCTATTAGATCTTAATTTCATGAAGGTGAATATCATCATCACACAAATGGTGCCCACCGTGGGGCTCTAAGTCTCATTTTATCATTTTCATCATAATTTGCATGCTTGTAGTTTCTATTTTCCGTGAATATTTTGCAGGAAACTAGTGAAGTCACGCTTACATGAGATCTGTTCACGCTTGTAGTCATTTTATTGCCACTTACAATCTCTATCTTGATGCCTGTTATCTGAAGATTCACACCTGGTATGCAAATTCTACGGGGTTTTGAGAATTCTACAGTCGCCTGGAAATCAGAAGCTCATGCCTGTGCGTCAAAGATGTCTTTCCTTTTCTACTTAAAGTCACGCCTATGACTCAGGAAGTATTGCTTTTCTCAAATTTATTATCATGTATCTTCAAGCTTTTCTTCACACTTTTAAATAATAGTCACGCTTATAATCTATAAATTCACACTTTCTGTTATTAAATTGTCGCTTAGCAGTAATTCTTTTTCACAATTTTAACTTTTGTTCATGCTCGGGAATAAATTGTTCACGCCTGTGTAATTTTCAGCGTCACCTATGTCATCGTAAAGTGTCGCTTGCTATCACTAAAGTCACGCCTGATAACAATTTGTTCACGCCTATTAGCTGGACAATGTCGTCTGGTGTCTGTTGTCTATATTTACTATTAGATTGATTAAATCAGTTGTCTAATTCTTTGTTTATATGATTTAACAGTAAATGAGCAGTCACATGAAAGTGCAGAAGCCAGAAAGTAGATTTAATAAAGAAGGAAAGGCTTTAGCAAAGAGGATCAAGAAGGAAAATATAGCTCATATCAAAGCGGTTCTTGAAACAACGCAAGAAGAAGACAATCGGGTATATCAGCAATATCTTGCTGTTATTGAAGCATACAAAATGAAGTTTGTCTCTTTGAATTGGATTTTTAGTCCTTAGATTAAATTTTCTTTTGAAAATTTGCAAATAAGGTTCTTAAAGTTCATACATAAATCTTTGCTTCATCAATTTCAATTTTTGGTTTCCCCTCATAGTGTTTGGTAGTGTTGACTAACTTGTTGGTGGACAAGCACATTTGGAGGAGGCTATTGCCAAGGTGAGTTGAAAAACAATGACAAAATCTTTCAAAAATGCCCCTAGCTTAGGCTAGCTACAAAGGAAAGGTATTCTTCTATTCAAGCTTGCATTTGATTAAATTGCGGTATTTCTTTTGAACATAGTTTAATTAAAACAAGGAATTTGACCAAACACTTCCATTTCTAAGAATCTCTTTGTTACGAGATTGAAAAAGAACCTTATTGCTTGAGTGTTTGAGGAACTAAAGGGAAAGTTAGGGATATGCTCTTCACCTTTTAGGTGAACCAAATTCCCAAAAACTTAACATTAATTCCATTTTCCTTGCTTTATATGAACATGTTAGAGCTTTAGTGGGCTCACCTCCCAAGTTTTCCTTAATGAGGCCGGTGAGAGGGACAACCCAAAGTGGGATACACTTGCTTTTGCCATGGGAATCCGACCCACTATAAAATGAAACGCATGTATCCTTAATGGGGTGCATGGCCAAAGGATCTTAATTTTTTGAACTTCCTTTAGTAGTCCTCATGGATTGCACAAAATTGTACCTTGTTGCATGTGGGAAGCCCCTTAACATACTTGGGGGATGAGAGATTGAAGTCCATTTTGAATGGAATATATACTAAATCCTGATAAAGTAGCAAAGCCACCTTATAGAGCCATGTTAAAAGCCAAATTTGACTTTAGGTAGGCTACTTGGAATTCTTTCTTGTGTTATACTTGTGAAAATGTTCGAGAATATGCACATTAGATTTTTTTAGGGACATGATGAAAAATTGATGTGTGTGTTGCGATTGTTTTTTATTTTCAAACAAGGAAATTTCAAAGGACCTGATCTTAAAAGTTTAAAAAATCTAAAATCTTACAACCTGGTCAGAGAAGTGATGCTTGTGCATAGAGAAATATCACCTACTAGAGATTTGGTCACACCTGTGACTTTTATAAACACGCTTATCAATAGAGAAGTCACACCTAGAACCTATTGAATCACGCCTGATAAAATTGGAAAATTGCCTATCAATAGGAAAGTGTTGCATGCATCCCTATAGTGTGCCACCTAACAATATTCCAGTACACACGTATGCAAAATTTGGTCATGCCTACACTCAATTCAATGACGCTCAAAAATCTAAAAGGGAAAACAAAGAGTACTTGCAAGGGGAGTCAAAAAATTTTGATCATATATCTAAGTACCCTTTTCCGTGTTCTTACTACTTCAACTTTTAGCTTGGTTAAAAATCCTACTCAACACCATTTTAAATTTTTTACAAAGGATTAGCCCACGGGTAATATTGACTCTTATTCTCCAAGGTTCATGCTTGCTTTTACTAGATCCTACTACATCAAACAAACCTTGCAAGAAGACAGAACTTATTTGAGACAAGAAATTCCTTACTCGGGAGACAAGTTTACCACTCCAAGAATACCCCAAAAATCACTTGAACAAGAAGGAGAAGATAACATGATTTACTATGATAGCTTGGGTAATAAAGGCAATAGTGGCATCGATCCTAATAACCAAGGTGATGCAACTAATGGGGGCATTGACATAAATAACCAAGGCAATATCAATGGTGGGGAGGCAAAACAAAATGCTCAAGGAATTGATACCACCCACCAAAGAACTAACACCAAACCAATGGCTGATGATGCCACCGATGACAAAGTTGACAAAGCTATTCAATGCCCCTATTTCTTAAAAATTATGGAAAAGGCAATGGCAAGAGATAAAGAGAAGTATTTCATGGACCTAGACCGAGCCGGTCTCAAACTTCCATGGGATTATGATGTGAATCAACTAAAACCCCCCGAAGTTGAAGAAAGTGCCATAGACATTATGAACAAACAGTTTAAGATATTTCAGATGCAATTGGATACAATCAAACAAAGTGGGGCTCCTAAACCCTTTTCCATCGAAGCATTGTGCCCATTCCCATTTGATAAAATTTTAATAATGGCACCATTCACAATCAATGTAGTGTTCCCCAAATATGACAAGTATGAGGGAACATTGGATCCACAAGATCACTTGCAGGGGTTTTGTGCATTGAGCTTAGAGTTCATGCATGATACAACATATTTAATGAGACTATTCCCAAGAAGCTTAGGAGGCATGGCTATGGAGTCATTTTCTAAGTTACCCTTCGGCATAAAAACATTCAAAGGATTAGCTTCAAAATTCATGGCTCATTAATCATACAACATCAAACATGAGGTCACGATGATAACATTATGCAATACTAAACAAATAGATGGAGAAGCATTCCTCACTTTCTTACAAAGATGGAGGACAATATTTGTGAGATATCCTATGAGTGTGCCCGAGAAGGAAAAAATGGACATATTCATTAAGAGTTTGAGCACCGAGATGAACTACCAATTGAGAATGCAATGTCCAAAGACATTCCAAGACCTCATAGAAAATGGAGTAACAATAAAAGAAGTGTTGGTTAAGAGTGGAGAACTAAAATTGTATAAAGATAGCAAGAACAACTCTAACAACAACAACTCCAACAATGCCAACAATCAAAATAAGAACTGGTTTAATAGCAATAGTTGATATAAAAACAACAATAAGGGGATAGTCAATGATGGGGTTGTTGACCCTAGCAACTTGAAGGTAACACCCTTTGCTCTTACAAGAACACCCAATCAAGTGAACAATGCCAACCAAACCTCCAATGCACCTTCCAATAATAAGGCTAATAATGGCAACCAAGGGAATAATCAAAGGAATAGTAAATTTGATAAATATTTGGTGCCAACTCTTCAAAGGAACTTCACACCCTTGGGTGAACCCCTCGAAAAGGAACTAAAGACTCTCATGAATAATAATGTTATTACCCTACCTAGCATTCAGCCTTATGAGCCACACAACAAACCGAGCTGGTGGAGTGCTAATAGCCATTGTGAGTACCATAGGATTCGAGGACATACAATAAACAAATGCTTGTAGCTAAAGAATGTAGTGCAAGATTTAATCGATAATGGCATGATCACCATTGATGGACCTCAGAGCAATGAAGACCATACAACATTCAAACAACCATTCTATAAACATGACAAAGGGGAATCATCTAATGGAAAGAAATAAAGCATCAATAACCTTAACTTTACGCCACCTTATGATAACATTGTGAATGCTATAATCATCAAGGAACAACTCCCTAAAGAGACATCAAATGTTATTACAAGAGGGCAGACTTCAAAGATTACCTTACAAGGGGTTGATCCTATAGTTATTAGCACTCCACAGTCCAACATTGTGATCAAGCAATCTTCTATAGCAGCAAAACCTTATAGCTTGGTAGATCAGTTGCACAGAACTCCAACACAAATCTCTATCTTAGAGCTATTGAAGATAACCCCTAACCATAAGGAAATTTTAGAAAAGGCTCTAGTAGAGACAAATGTTCCTACTAACTTAGAAGAGGGGAAGTTCCAAAACATGGTTGGTCATATCATTGCACCTCATTGCTTATCATTCTCTGACCAAGATGACATGTCTATTACCCATCCTCAAAACCTACCACTGCATATAGAGGTTTTGATTGAACGCCATAGAGTCAAAAGAGCTCTCATTGATGGTGGAGTTGACCTTAATATTTGCACCTTAAGTATTGTTAAATCTTTAGGGTTGTCCGAGTCTTGCATTGACCCTACAAAAAGAATCACAATAAAGGCTTATGATGAAGCTGAAAGGGCCTCTAAAGGCATGATTGTATTACCCATTCAAGTGGGACCTGTCAAAAAGGACACCAAATGCCAAGTGTTGGACATGAAGTTAACTTATAATATTTTTTTGGGGAGACCATGGATCCACTAGATGCAAGCAGTCCAATCCACGTACCACCAATGCATCAAATTTCCATACATGGGTGAAGAAATCATGGTTGGAGGGGACTCAAACCCATTCCAATACTGCAATGCACTCAAACCCCTTCATGAACTATTTATTCCACATAATCAAGAAGGAATCATTCAAAGAGCCACCATTGAAGATACTAAAATGGATGATCCTATAATAACTCAAAACCCTCCTCAAGCTAGCTCAATGACATCAACTAAGGGAAAGGAAAAGATGAGCTATGAGGGTCCAATTGCAAATGAGGGTTCAAATTAAGCACCCAAATCAGAGATAGTGCCCTACAAACCCACTAGAGAAGAAAAAGATGAAACTAAAAGGAAAAAATACAAGAAAATGGATGAGATGATGGAGGCATTTGACAAACAATGCAAAATCAATTCCAAAGGAGTAGGGGAATACTCCGTTTCCCTATTCGACATGCCCACATCTCCAAGAACACATGGTAAACCATCAAAAGCACACTTACCTCATAAGTATAACTCTTACTTCATAAGAGAAAGTGATAAAGAAAAATTCGGCAAGGAAGAGGATGAAGTCCTTCAATGGCTTTATCATGAGGAAGAAGATACTTCAAAAACTCCCATGGAAAGAATCCAGCATGTTAATATACAAATTAAGTAACATGGGAAAGGGTTTGAGATAATGCAGAAGATGGGATACAAGGGAAGAGGACCCTTAGGCCAAAGGAATAGAGGTTTACTATAACCCATTGAACCTACTTGGAGGGCAAAACAAGAAAGATCCGGAGTAGGCTACCAATACAAAGGTGAAAGTTCCCGCCCAATGCAAGATTTCTATCCTCAAATAAATGCTTTAGAATCCAATGGAGATAGTGATGACTCTTGGGATTATGAGTGGGATACCCTATCTAATGAATCATGCCAAGATAAAGAAGTCGTCACAATACATAGGTATGCAAAGACCCCAAGACAAGAAATTAAAATCAATGAAGAGCCTAATATACAAGGTCTTAACATAGGACAAGCATATACTAATCTGCTATGGATAGATACATTTTGGATGCCTTCAGAGGAGGAAGATTCAAACGTTAGCTTTAATCCTCTCGTGGCTTTTCCCACGCTATTTCCCATAGAAGTCGACGAGGACTCAAGTGAAGGGGATTGCGACCCTTCTTCCATGGACCACCTCGAGGAAGCACATGTCATAGATCTAAATGATACAGTGTACAAGCCCTCAAATGAAGTCATGTCCATAAACCAAATTGATGAAAGCTTACCCAATGAAACCTTATCCTTGATAAACCCTCATCTTATTGATTGGGATCAAACCGAGCCGAGTGACTTACTTTATTTCCTGAATGACCAAGTAGCAAACCAATACCTTAATGCGGTTGAGCCCTCTTTCACCAATGAACTTGAACTAAACATGATCAAAGCAGCGGGAGTTCAATCTCTTAGTCAAAAGAAAAAAATGAAAAAAAATAAGAAAAATAAAAGTTCTTATGTTGAAAACCATTATGTGGCAGCATCAGAACCCAAAAAAGTAAAGATAAAAGATGTTTCCTTTGGTGAAAACCCAATTGTGGCATCAAAGGAAGAGAGATTGGATACTTTACCGGAGCATGAGGAAGAAAGGTCACCTATACTCATAGAGCCGATAGAAAAGGTTAACATTGGTACAGAAGTGGATCCAAAATTTATACACTTGGCAGCATTGCTTACACCTCTAGAAAGAGAGGACTTCATCAAGTTTTTCCAAGAGTAGCAAGTAAAATTTGCATGGTCATATGCCGACATCCCTAATTTAGATCCTAATTTTATAATGCATCCTTTGAATGTTAGACCAGGGGTTAAGCCCATTAAGCAAAAGTTGAGGAAAACGCACCCCTACATAGCTCTCTTAGTCAAGGAAGAATTATAAAAATTGTTGAAGGTGGGATTCATAAGAGCAATAGCTTATGCTGAATGGATATCTAACATTGTATTGGTCACAAAACATGATAAGTCCATTCGCATATGCACAAATTTTTGAGACCTAAATCTTGCTTGTCCTAAGGATGACTTCCCACTGTCAAGCATTGATGCAATAGTTGACTTGACAACGGGTCATTCCATGTACTCCTTAATGGATGGTTTCAGCAGATATAACCAGATCAAAATTGCACCTGAAGACCAAGAGAAGATTGCCTTTACTTTCCCTTGGGGCACCTTTTATTGGAATGTCATGCCCTTCGGCCTTAAAAATGCCAGAGCCACATATCAAAGGGCCATGACAACTATATTCCATGACATGATGCATACATTTTTAGAGGATTATGTGGATGATATATTGGCAAAGTCCCACAAAAGAGAAGAACATCTCCAAATTTTGAAAAAGATATTCATTCGATTAGAGCAATTCAAATTCAGATTAAACCCAAAGAAATGTGCCTTTGGTGTCCAATCCGACAAGTTATTAGGCTATATAGTTTCAGCCAAAGGAATTGAGGTGGACCCAAAAAAACTACAAGCCATAATGGATATGGAGATACCAAAGAACATCAACCAAATGAGATCTTTACAAGGCAAAATACAATCCATAAGAAGGTTTATTTCTCAATTGGCCGAAAAATGTCATTCCTTCACAAGATTGCTACATAAGGATACTATATTCATGTGGGATGAACAATGTGATCATGCCTTCACATTATTAAAGACCTATTTGATAAATCTACCTATCTTAATGCCACCAATCAAGGGAAAAGAATTGCTTCTATACATATCTGCTACCGAAAGATCCCTAGGAGTGCTTTTGGTGCAAGAGGATGAATAAGGAAAGGAAAGAGGTATCTACTATTTGAGTAGGACATTAATCAAATACGAGCTTAATTACACATTCATGGAAAGGGCTTGCCTAGCAGTTGTGTTTACATCTCAAAGTTGAGACATTATATGTTGATGCATAAGGTCAAGCTAATTGCCAAAATTGATCCTCTCAAGTATTTGCTAAGTAAAACTGCCTTAATGGGTAGGATAGCAAAGTGGGTTATGATATTGAGTGAATTCGACATTGAGTATGTTGATAGAAAGGCCATAAAAGGGCAAGTAATAGTAGATCACTTAGCTGAGAATCCCATGACTGCTACACAAATGATTCAAGTGGAATTTCCAGATTCTACCATTGTAAACATAGAGGCAAAAATGTGGAAGTTATATTTTGATGGCTCATATACTCGAGGAGGTTTTGGGGCCAGCATATTATTAGTCACTCCCCAAGGGTACACCATTCCTAAGTCCTACAAACTCTTGTTTCCATGCACAAATAATATAGCAGAATATGAGGCACTAGTCATAGGCATCAAAAAGGCCTTAGAGTGGAATATCACGGAGTTACAAATATATGGAGATTCTCAACTCATTATCAATCAAGTCAATAATGAATATAACACTAAAGATGAAAATTTGATGCCATATAAGACCATGATTGATGGATGGAAGAAATAATTTGCCTTGATCACTTTTGAGTAGATTCTGAGAGAGAAAAATAGAGCAGTTGATGCCATGGCCACCTTGGCTTCCTTGTTACAAAAATTAGATCAATATGAGAAGTACAAGTTCTTGGTGGAAGAGTCGGTAAAACCAACATTTGACCTTCCTGAAACCCAAATTGTTGCCCTATTACATGGACATGACTCCACTTGGTACGACCCTATATATACATATCTCCAAGACCAAGTCCTACCTTTAGACCAAACCTGAGCTCAAAAATGAAACTTTATATGCCAATCAGCTCGTTACATAATCCTCTCATAAACATTGTATCGTAAGGGTCTTCACAGGATGTTACTTAGGTGTCTAGAGGAGGAAGAGTCTAAGTTAGCTTTGCATGAAGTTCATGAAGGCATCTGCGGGTCACACTCAAGCGGTTTAAATCTAGCTAAGAAAATTCTTCACTTAGGGTATTTCTGGAAGACATTAGAAAAAGATTCTTGCCACTTTGTTAGGATATGCAGAAAGTGTCAATATCATAGCGACATGATACATGCACCAGCACAAGAATTGCACCCATTTGTTACACCTTGGCCTTTTTATCAATGGGGGTTTGATCTAATTGGTGTCATCTACCCATCTTCTTCCAATGGTCATAAATACATCATAATGACAACAAAGTATTTCACTGAGTGGGTTGAAGCGGTTCCTTTGATCACAACAATGGGTAAGAAAATTTCCATGTTTATCTTAAGCCACATCATTTGCAGATATGGCATTCCTCATGCCATCATAAAAGATAATGGAAAATAGTTCAAAAACAAGGACATGGATGAACTTTGTGCTACATTTCATATCATTCACCATTCTTCATCTATCTATTACCCTCAAGGAAATGGGCAAGCTGAAGCCACGAATAAAAATATCCTAAAAAATCTTGAAGAGATCGGTCAATAAATTAGGAAGGGATTGGCATGTGCAAATTAATCCAGCATTATGGGCCTATAGAATGAGCATTCAGACACCTATAGGAGCCATGTCATTTTATTAGTTTATGGGGCCAAAGCAGTTCTACCATTAGAGGTTGAAATCTCATCTCTCCGAGTGTTGTTACAAGGATTGATTACTGATGAAGACTATAGAGTTGCTAGACTTCAACAATTGGAACTACTAGAAGAACACCAAACACAAGCTTATGAACACCTAAAAGTATATCAAAATAGAATCTCAAGGAACTACAATAAACATATCAAACTGAGAGTCTTTCAGGTAGGAGACTTAGTGTTAAGAGAAAACCCAAAGAATCAGGTTGAAAGAGAGAAGAAAGGAAAATGGGAGGCTAATTGGCTTGGCCCATTCATAATAGTTTCTTCATTTGGGATAGGAACCTATAAGTTATCCGATTGTGAAGGAGAGGAACTTCAAGAGCCCATCAAAAACATTCATCTCAAAATATTCTACACATGAGATAGATGATAGAGTATAAAGAGTATTAGATGAGGAGCATCATATTTATTGCACATAGTCAAAAGATTTTGAAAAATACAAAAAAATTGAAGAAAAGAAAAAAGAAAAAAAAAAGAAAAAAGTGCCTTGGTGAAAACCTAGCAATAGGCGCCTTGGTAGAAAAAAAGAGAAAATAATCCAGAAGGTAAAAACTTGGTAAACAAGCCCCTTTTGTTCCCTTAAGTCTATCCTTTCCTAGTCACATATGTCCATATTACATTTCCAACATCTCACTTGTACAACTGCCATTGCATCTGTCATTTGTACATAGTCATAATAAAGTTGTTCAGTCGCATTGTTGCATTGCCTATCAGCCCTAAGTTTGTTGAACAATACCATTTATCACTTGGGGGAAGAAAAGGATTGGAAATTTGGTACCAAATGGATTCAATAAGTTCCACAATCAGTCACAACAGAGGAAGATTTATCAGAGTTTTCGAAGAGAGAGACTTTCTTGAACCTTTGATGGATATCATTGTTCAAAAAAAAAAAAAAAAACCTAAGTATTTGATCCTACAACATGATCCATGAGCCTTCATTGAATTTATTAATTCATGATTAAAAATTGACAAAACACCTTAAAGATTAAAATACTTGGAAATACTTGTTGAAAATCAGGAAACATTACAAACACACTTGAAACTTTCTTTTTGATAAATCTTCATGAATTTGATTTTATCATATCTTTTGAGCTAATCGATGATGTTTTGACTAGATTAGTTAGGAGAAAGACATGATATTTTATTGCCTTTGAGTGATTGTTTGGAGGAAGATTCATCACCTTATGAGCATTGTCTAATGACATGGTCATCAAAGAACCATCAAGGACTATCTCATAGCATGACAGATTGACCTTTTCTTGTTTACACAAACGGATCCCTTGGCTATTTCGATCTTCTATATCTTAATACCAAAAATCCACTTGCAAAATTGAATCCATTGACACCGGTATTTAGACTCCCATAGTTTGGTCAGCCAACTAGTGAGAGTTGTACTTGGTTCAAAAAAGGAGGTTACCAAAAAAGAGTTAAACAAAAAACAATGATATTCATATCATCATGATGTGGTCAATGGTGATTGTACTAGCTTTCCAGTCCCAAACTACTCAATGATGAAAATTTATCTCCATGGCATTTCTTTGCTAAAAGAATTGGTGACACTTAGGTTGCATTGCATTATCTTGTTAGATTGCATTATCATGTTAGATTAATTTCATTTATTTGTGGTTAATTTTCCAAGGGGAAAGGGGGTACATCAATAATCAAGGTTAGTCAAAACATTAACGCAATGAGGGATTCCATCAAGTCTCTTACTCTTGATTAGATCAATCAAACTAAACAAAAATGAGATTATCTTTTGCATTCATGCATAACATTAAATCATTCATCATTATCCATATACTAGAAAAGAAATGAAAAACATCCATATATCATTTGCATACATATAGTTAAGGATAACATTGCATACATTGAAAAAATTCAAAAATAGAAGGGACATTTTTCACATGCATTTCCATATAACACCTTGCATCCATACATTGAGAATAAAAGGAAAACTATATCATACATCCTTGCATTCATACATCATTTATCTATATCATAACATAAGATAACTGCATCCATAGCATTAAAACAATGTAAATGCATAACACATCATATAGCTTCATATAAAGATAATCTCATAAATCAACTCATCAAAGAGAATCTAGAAGAACATCATCATATATCATCAAAAGAGTGTTCATCAATGATCCATCAACATCAGTATATCTAGATACAATATCATGACAGTGGTACATCAAATGTTCCAATCAATCAAAAACATGAACATGATACAAGGACAATCAACAATGAGTGAATCTATCATCAATCAATCAAGATCATGTAGCACCAGATCCATCTGGACCTCTATCATCATGTGGAGGAGGAGCCTAAGAATGGCTTGTTCCACTTTGTCTCTGAACAATCATTGCTGACATGAACTGCTACATCAAGGAAACAACCTGATCTAATTGTCCAACAACAGTGGACATATCTGTCCTCAGTAACTGCACATTTTAGGCTAATAAACCAATAGTGGGAACATCCTGTGACCCCTGCCCCTGATCCTGTGGCTGCTGAACTGGTGAAGGAACCTGCTAAACCTATGGAGGCACCTATTGTGCTGCAACCTAATCTTGCTAAGCACCATCATCCTGCTGTGCTAGGAAAAATCTCTGTAACTGCACCAATGGATCTAAACCACCAGGAACCTCCCTAGCAACATCCACACAAGCCTGCCTCTGAGTTCTTTATCGTCGATGAGCCCTATGCTATTTATCTGCTCTAGGAGGAACTGCCTAGACTGCATTAGCCTGCCTATCTCTGGCTCTACCTTTATCATGCCTATCCCTCATCCATCCTCTATCAGCAACAACTGGGGGATCTCTATGTCCTCGTTGTCTCTGATGTCTACCACCACCATGCCCATCATTGCCACCACCACCACCACCACGTCAAGCTGGATCTGTGAAACAAGGAAATCTGTTACGATCCCACCAGTCTCGATACTCATGCGACATCCCTGCATCAAACATACCTGGCAACATCTCCCATCTACAGTAAGCCATACCAGCAATCTGATCCACTGCAAACTAATAGTCAATATAGGGACCCCATAAATATCTCTCTACTTATACTTGTGCATATAAAGCATTACCTTAAGGCATATCCTATATCCGACCATACTACCTAGAAACTCTACCAAAGCAGAATCGCTCAATAACTGTATCAGACCTGCCAATCATCTAGCAAGGAGTGAACATATAAGGCAACTCATCATCATCCTCTCTGCAACCCTCGCAATCAACGTATGGACACCACAAAACCTGGTCAAGATCATCTATTTGACTGCGCCAATAATCCAGATGACCCAAATGATGCTGGATGACCATACCAATGTATAAAAATGCACATGGAAAACCACGAGGCCGTCTCCTGTCTAAAATAGGCCTAGTAATGGGAAGATGCTCCCATATCCACAACTGAAGAACAACGACACCGGTTGATAGAGCAGAACTCTCTCTGTAAACTACCTCATGTAAATCATGATAGAGCTGGGCAAGGATGCAAGAACTGTTGGAAACTGAATTGAAACAATTATTGTATTGTCATTGATGTCAAACCTTAATTGGTAAGACTATTGCTACTTAGGAAAGTACTATATGTATTTGGGTGTTGCTAAGGGGCTAAGCAAGGTTGGTAACAATAGCACCTAGGGAAAGGTTGAGTTATCTTAATACTACAAAGTGTACTTGACTATGTTGCACTATGATGAGATAATGTATTGTTTATCTTAGTAAGACTGAAGACTAAACTGGTAGGCTTAACCAAGAAAAGAATGGAAAAATCATGTTTAAGCTGAGTGATGTTAGTGTCGACCAAGTTATGTTAGTGTCGATCGAGTTAGTATATGCTGAGCAAAATTATAGTGTCGATCGAGCATCAGTAAATTGCCGAGGAAGACAGTGCAAGCTGAGGAAATAGTTTTAGTATTGACCGAGCATTCTACATGAAGACCAAGTGAACAATCACAATATTGACTAAGCAACAACAATTTTATATTTGAAGAGAATTTAATTTTGGAGCCAACATTATTGAATTCTTGGATTATGTAAAACATGTTGACTTTATTTATTGATTGTTTGGAAGCATTAAATGCATTGTAAAACATTTTATTGTAAATCTTTAAGAGATTTGAGATGATTCTAGAAAAGAAGCTGAAGAACATAAAGTGGGTAGATTCAATGAATCTGACCTAACCCTAAGATCTATGAATGAGATTGAGCAGCAAAAGATAAGTTAACCTAATTGAAGAAAATATAAGGGAACCTAAACATTGTGATATGTATGCACATGGTGAACAGAGAATGCTGGAAGAGAAAAGTTTTATTGACTGAATAAGCGAAAAAGGTTGAAGGAGAAGTGTGGTGATTGCTTGAAGAAAATTTTCGAGTAGATCAGAGATGGAAATGAAAAAGTTTCAAAGTCAGTAAACCAGCATTAGTGTACGGAATCAGATCTGATATTTTCAAAGTGAGTTGTATATTTTTTAGATAATACTGCTTCTACTTTCTAACCATTGTAACAATCAAAATCCTTTTAACAAAGGTTGACCTAACAGTCATATGTTAAATCCTTTGAACAAGGTTGCATTCTAATGGAGTGTATGTAAGTCCTATGACTAGGCTCACTTTTAATAGGGTGATTGAAATCCTTTAACCAGGTCACATTTGATAGTGTGTATTGTAACCTTTGACAGGGTTGGATTTTTACCGATCTCACTTCAGAAGAGTGAAAATAATAGTAGCATGTTACAAAGTGGTTTTTCCCAAATTGGTTTTCCACTATAAATCCTAGTGTTTATACTTGTGTGAATGTTTAGATCTGAACATTGCTATGTTTTACAAGTTAAGTTACAGCTGGGTAGTGGACTGCATTGTTAGATGTTTCTATTAGTGAATCAGTGATGACCGAGTTTGTTTTGGTTTTGGATCTGATTTAAGGATAAGTTTATGAGATTGTTTTATACATCAGAACCTGAGAACAACTGACTCACCCCCCCTCTCTATTGTTCTAAATCATATTAACAAGAACCCCAATCAAAGTGTCAAGGATGAGCAAGCAAATCCTCCAAAATCCTACCCCATCCAACAGAAAAACCATGACCTCGCCAGTCGGAAGAAGTAATCCACCAATCACTACACCAAGTACTATTGGCGAAGTAGGAAAAGAAGCAAACTGAGGCTAGGTGATAGTATCATGATCAATAGTATTATCCTCAAACACTCATCGGTAGATAGTAGAATCATAGACGGAATCATAGTAGACCAACTCTCCTCTGTAGGGAATATGAAGTAATCTATACACGTCCTCTAGCGTGATAGTCATCTCTCCATAAGGCAAATAGAAGGTATTGTGGTTGAAGTGCCATCACTCTGCCACTACAGTCAGTAATCCATGGTTCAGCTGGAACTGTGGAAGATCAAGGAGGAAACTCAAACCGCACAACTCAATCACATGAAACTTAGTAGCAGTAAGTGTCTGACCCAAATCAATAACCTAAGATGCCATGGCACAAATTTAAAGGCTGGGAAAGTTTGCCTGTTGGCAAAGCAAAGGAATCATATCAATATATCATATCAAGGAATTATTTCAAATCAATCAAGTTATCAAGCAATCACACCAAGTACCATTTGTTCATTTCTCTGTGTCCTAAGAACGAAGCAATAATATCTAATCATATCAATTTTCACACTGATTGATTTATCCTATCAATATCCTACCCTAACCAGATTGACACATCACATTTGTTGGTAATACTATCTTGATATCCTAAACCATTTGTTTTGTTGAATGCAACAGACCTAATCTAATCATTCGACTCAAGCATCAATAATCATCAAATATTTCATCAGACACAATAAAGTACAAGTGTGAAAAAGTACACATTTTTTTTTTCAAAGTCTGCAGGCATGATTTTAAATCATGGCAGGCAACATTTCACTGAGGCAGTATCCAAAGGTTTCTATGTGACATCATTCTACTGTTAGGCAACAGATTTCATGTTATGCGACAGTAAATCACGCTAGGTGACAATAGAAGGTGGCCTAGGTGACAGCAAATTTGTTAGGGTTTGAGACATGATAACATATATGAAAAGGGGCATTTTGACCTAGTTCTACGTGTGATTATCCTATTAATAGGTGAGAACAAAACATGTCTTAAGCGACATTATACTATATGGAGGCGTGAGATAAAAGCACATAGGTGACATTAAAAATGCTTACGCAGGATTAAATTTTTCCTAGGCGAGATTTTATTGATTCAAGGCAATAATAAAGTTTGAAAATTGTAATAAATGCTATTAAATGCACAATAAATGCAACTATGAGGTTTGACATAGCTTACCAGAGGTCCATAGTCAAGTGGCCTCACGTATCTCTGACACGGCTCGAATCGATGCTCTTGAATAGGGACAACCACCTCGAAATTCACCATAGGACCAAAGCAAAATCACCCAAGATAAAAAGAAAAATGAATAGTAAAACAAGGTTTTTCAACCTATTAAATCTATTTTGACCTAATTTGGAGGCGGAATGTGACTTAGACCTATGGGTTGAAACTATTAAATTACCCAAGGCATCCTTAATGCAGGGCATTTCATCAATGTTTTTCAGAAATGAAAACATAATTACTCAAACATTATCAAATTTTTCAAAGCCAAAAATCAATATGTTTTAATTTCTGAGGGGGCATCAGGATATCAAAGTGAAAGTGGCATCAAAACATCATTGGAATTAGTGGGGCATCCAAAATTTTGTATCATCATATTAGCATCAGAGGCAGCAATCAATCATATCAAAGGCATATTAGTAAACCAACAATCAGGACCTAAAAAGTGATCAAGACTCAAAAGGATCTTTGAATAAATGTTCTTCACACATCAATTCAAAGAGGGGCATTTGTAGACACGTGAAAATGGACAAGTGCTTTTAAAATTGCAAAAATCGGTAAAATGGCTTAAAATCATCAAAATGCACTAATTCAATAAAAAAGGGATCAAATCAATTAAAATGGACATAATTAAATAAAGATGGACAAAATCAAATTAAAGCAAAGGAAAAATCAAATAATGATGTTAAATAATTAAATCAAAGCTCAAAGGGGTGAAAAACACTACATAATTGATTTTAATCAATTAATTGTATAGTTGTTTAATAAAAAATCAAAATGAACCCATTACCCTTACATGGCTAAATTTAATTAATTAATTAAATTTAATAATTCTTAATATCTTTCAACAAAATTGAGCAACCAATAAGAATTGAGGACAAAGAGACATAAATCACTCAAAAAGGATTAATCTCCACCACTCATTTCTATTTTCAATCTCAACCACTCAATCTTGTCCTTTTGTCTAAAGCTTTGAGACAAGCCTTTAAATTGTCCCCCCATTTGAGAACAATGCAAAGTATTTGACTGAACCTAAGGTAAACCATGATTACTTCACTCTACCCCCTACCCTTGGGAAATTACTATAAATATGGAGCATTTTGAGAGCAATTGATATCTTAAAAATTCATTTGCAAAGCATTGTTACTGTTAGAGTAAAGTATTAATTTTATTAATTAACTTTACTCCCTTCTTAAGATGTCAACTTTTTTTCTTTAGTTGTTTATATTTAAACACACATGCACGAGTTATTTTAAATGCATGCACTAGTTGTTTTAAATATAAACTTGCATGCATTAGTCTTGTAATAATTTAACTAATTATTACATGCACTTCTACTTTTTAAGTTTGCCTTTCAAGACTTTTGATCTCCTTTATAAAGATGATCCATTGTACATTCAATTCATTCATTATTTGAGGATATTTTCTTCATATTTTTAAGTCAAACCCTTGTCCTCTTCTTGTCTCTACTTCCTTGTAATAGGTTTTTGTATGCAGGTGATCTTTAGGTTTTGTGGATTTGTATTGCTCAAAACCTACATGGCATCAGAGCCTAACCTGCTACAACTTGTTTGCATTTGAAGGATTCAAATTCAAGATTTTTTAGCAGATTTGAGAGGTTTTGGTTATAGTTTTTAGATCTGGTATTCTCTGGAGGATGTTATTTTTTGTTTCTTTTTTGCCTACAAAAAAGAAAATTTTTTTTTGGCACTTTTTTAGGGTTTTTAAATTTTTTTTATTGAAATTAGGGGGTCCCTAAATTTTGGTGCACTTTGAGCTCAAACAAACCTCACCGTTGAGCTCACAACATCCAAAAACCCCTATTTCAATACAAAACATGTCCAATTTGGACAACGTTGTAGGGAGAGGTAGATTTTTTTTTCCCTAGGGCCGTATGGTAGTGCACACACCCCAAGGCAATAAATTTTATGCAGTACAAAGTGGAAAAATAAAAAAAATTACAAAAAATAAGCACTGATAGTGCGCTGCCCATGCTCAACACGGGCACCGCCATCGCCGAATCACTGCCAACCAGGCACCGCCACCCGTTGCAGGCCCCTAACCGCCAGCGGCTAGCCCTAAATTGCCAGCAGTAGGCTCAAACCACTAACGACAGGCCCTCTAGCCCCAACACTTGGAGCCTCATGTGACCAGGGGCTAGCGCTTAGAGACAATCCTCCTTTTGGGATTTTTTTCTCTTTTGGAGCATCTTTCACTAAAATTGGCTTTTCGGGAGCTTCAGGCATCATTTTTCAACAAACAAAATATCACCGAAAAGCTGGTTCTAAGCCCGACGCTCTCATGGTGGTTAATCTAGTAATTTTTTTCATCGAGCTATCTATTTTTTTTGTCAACACTAGATTATCTTTTTTACATTTGGGGGGGGGGCTAATTTGCTCAAATTAGCTTCGATTTTCGATCCAAAAGAAGCGTCAGAAAGCTCTTCTCGAGCACCATCCAAATTTCTACCTATTTTTCATCAAATTTTTTTCAAGGTACACAAGATTCAGATCTGAATCTTTTTTTCTCTTCTCTTGAAAATGCATATCATTCTAGGCTTAGGGGTTTGATATTTGGCTTGTGGGGGGGTGTTATTTTCTTGTTTCTATCAGTTAAACCATATATTTATCAAAACAAAACCCCTTCTAAAAATATGGCCAAGACCTCTTCTTGTCTAGAACTTCTGACCCCACATAATTATCACACATGGAAAACCCTGATGACATGACTTCTCTGTTCAAAAGGGCTCTGGTCTTGTCTAGATGTAGTGCAGCCAGTATTACAAAGGCCCTTTGAGATCTTGCAACATCGAAATAAGATGGATGAGGATATGGGGTTGATTGCTTTACAAGTATCAGATAGCTTGCAGTTTCATCTTGATGGGTGCAATACCCCTCTAGCTATGTGGACCAAGCTTAACACTTTGTTTGGTACAGTGAATGAGTTCTGAGCACTTCAGATTGAGACAAAGCTTACCTCTCTTGTATCTGATTCTTTTATCTCTATTGAGGACTTTTTGATGAAGTTAAAACAATAGAGATCTTTGTTACCTAGATGTGGAAAGCAAAAGACTGATAAAGAATGCATTTATCTGATTCTATCTAAGCTTAGGGGAAACTTTCAGATCTTCTCTTCTACCTTTCATTCTACCATGGACGCTTTGGGACCTATATTAACCATGCCCACTTTTGAGGTGTTCTATGATTGTTTGACTTGAGATTAGGCCAAGCTTACTCAGTTGGACTCTCTAACAGGATCAAAGAACCAAGCATTGGTTGCCCAAACATCTAAAGAAAAGAAGAAGCTGAAGCTGAAGCAGATATCAGATTCCTCTTCTGAGCACTCTACTGGCCCACCATCTTCTTCTAAGAAGGAGAAATAAAAGACTGAGAGACCTACATGTTCCTATTGTCAGAAGGGACCTCATGATGAGTCACATTATTTTCAAAAGATATTTGATGGCTATGAGAAACAGATTGTAGATTTGCAAGCTCTTCTTCAAAAAAGCATTGTTTCCTCTCCATCCTCTTCTACCTCACAGGGGTCTACTTTTCAGTCCTCCTCCACATCTTTGACATCTGGATAGTATTTTGGATAGGGTCATGCATTACGAGCATCCAATGCATCCCCTTCACAGGTCCCTTGGATACTGGATTCATGTGCTTCTCACCATATGGCATCTTGTCAAGGGGTCTTCTCTACTATTGAGGCTTCTCCCATTCCTCATATTCTCATGGGGAATAACATTGTCCTGATAGTCTATGGGAAAGGTTCAGTAGGAATTTAGGATGGTAAATTCAATGATGTATTGTATGTTCCATCTCTATCTATAAACCTTCTCTTGATTTATTAGATTACACACAGTGGATCAAGGAAGGCAGTTGAGTTCACTATAGATTCAGTCTTCATTTGGGATAGTGCGACAGGAGGGATTGTTGCTACAAGGATAGTTGATCATTCCACCTATCTCTACACCTTCTCACACTTTGGTCCACCATCTCCATTGCCGAAGCACAACTCTCCTCTTTTGCGAGAGCCTCATGTGGTGTAGTCAGGTTGCTTGAACTTTTGTATTGTTCCTGAGATCACTTCTATGACTGCCACACCACATCTTGTTGAGGTCTTTTATCTTCAGCAGGATTCTTCTTCAGCACTACCTGACCCTCTAGCTCCATTCATCAAGCCATCAGGTGCACTTGTTGAGGATTCTACAGAGGACATTCATCTCCTCTTTCATGACAGTGTCAACACACCAATCACACCACCTACATTGGGGATTCTCTTTCAGGATCCTCATGTTTTCTCCTTTGAGTATCAATTAGGCCTTTCAGTTTCACCTCTCATTCAAGGGTTTCCTTGTTCTGTGCCTTTATTTTTTTTGCATTGGAGTTGCATTGGTTTGATAATTTCCACAGGGGTTCCATCATTTTGGGGGGGCTTTGGTGTCTCATCTCTCTCTCATGGGGGGGCTAGTTGTACTTATGGTTTTGAGAGAGTCTCTTGAGCCATTTCTTTTTCTGCATTTTCTATCTCTTTTTGGGGTAGAGTTTTTTCCCACTGGGTTTTCTCTATTTCTCCATTTTACAGAGATTTGGTTGTGCTAGGTACCTCATCAGGCCATGTTGCTGGGACCCATTTTTTTATGCTTTTTGCACTGTAGTTTCCTTTTCTTTCTTCTTGCATTGTTTGTAGCTGCATTATTGCTCATCTTAAGGGGGGGTGTTAGAGTAAAGTATTAATTTTATTAATTAACTTTACTCCCTTCTTAAGATGTCAACTCTTTTTTTTTAGTTGTTTATATTTAAACACACATGCACGAGTTGTTTTAAACTCATGCACTAGTTGTTTTAAATATAAACTTGCATACATTAGTCTTGTAATAATTTAACTAATTATTACTTGCAATTCTACTTTTTAGGTTTGCCTTTCAAGGCTTTCGATCTCCTTTATAAGGATGATCCATTGTACATTCAATTCATTCATTATTTGAGGATATCTTCTTCTTCATATTTTTGAGTCAAACCCTTGTTCTCTTCTTGTCTCTACTTCCTTGTAATAGGTTTTTGTATGCAAGTGATCTTTGGGTTTTATGGATTTGTATTTCTCAAATCTTACAGTTACTATAGGCAATTGAAGAGCATTCTAAGAGCATTTTGAGCATTTTGCATTATAATTGTATCATTTTGAGCTAGAAGCATGGTAGAAGTATCATCATAGAAGCATTTGTAAAAGCATAGCAGCATACATTCTCATTTTAGAAGTGTCACTAGTGGAGATTTGAGCTAAGAGCTTCACTTACCACCTCTTTCTAGAGAGCCATGAGATGTTCTAGATTATAGTTTCATTTTAAATTAGATTTGCATTGTATTTTCTTTAAATTGTTGCTATTAGATCTTAATTTCATGAAGGTGAATATCATCATCACACACATACATTTTGGCACGCTCAGTGGGACCCACATCCCTATTAGATCTACACTTTTGAAGATTTTTTATGCTAATGCTTGTGTAGGTTGAGTTGAAGATAAAACCCTAGGGTTGTTTTGAAAGATTTGATCATATATTTCAAATGGCTTGGAGTTTTGGTCTGAATTTTTTTTGCAGGTGGGGGATCATCATAGTATGTCTCAGTTTGAAACTTAGATATTTCTGATTAGTTTTTCGTGTGTTATAATTTTTTTATGATTTTCAATGAAAATTAATTTTTGGTCACAAATCACTGTATTTTTCAAAAAACTTTACATTTTCAAAAATTTCTGTGAATTTTACACATGGCATATTCTTTTTATTTTTTATTTTGGTGCACGAATATGGCTCAAACATTCAATCTTTGAAAACTGGTCTATTTTGATAAATTAGGTCTTTAGGGCACACATTAAGGAATTTTTCCAAAAAATTTACATTTGTGGAAATCTCTTTATTTTTTAGTAGGGGTCTTTTCTTTGCATTTTTATTTTTGTGTCTAAAATCATATCAAACCAATAAGATCTTGTTGACTAGGACAAATGCAAAAAAATTAAAATTTTACTCTTTATTTACACATTGTTCAATGCATTGTTGAGTTTTCTTAAAAGTTTCTGATATTTTCAATCTTCTAATAGTGGTTTTGCAGAATGGTTGAACAAGATTAAGACATTTTGAGACTACTAATCAAATTATTTTGTAAGATGTTGTCTGGAGATCTTGAAAAGATTTGAGACTACTAATGCATTGGTTTTGTAGGTTGCCTTGGAGGTTCAAGAAAACATTGTGTCTACTTTAATTTGATTTTTATAGGCACCTATTTTAATTAGGAAGGTTCATTTCTTGTGATTTAATTGGGTAGTAGGAGAGTATGCTCTTTCCTCTTTAAAGGGAAATCAGAAATCTAGACCTACTTAATTTGGTCATTAGAAATTAATCTTGGGTAAATGAACATGTGCTTGATGTGTTTGGGAGACACTATGGAGTAGGAGACTATGCTCTTTTCCTTTTGGAAAATCAGTAATCTAGACCTCCATTAGCTACCCTTTTACTTTCTTGCATTTACCTTTAGAGGGCCTACCAAGAGAGCAATATTTTGGGAATGACCCAAGTGGGGAACAAGAGAACCTAACTACTCTGTCTCAATATGATAAAAATATTCTTTCAATCCAAAGAAAGGGGAGACTTGGCTATTTTCTATTCCTAATGCTTCTTCATGTGTAGGGCCTAGTTGCCTCAATCTTGCTAAGAAAGACTACATTTGATTAAAGGCTTGTAGGGCCATCAACATTCTCAATCTTGTTTACTACAAGGGGAATACATGCATCTAGTATAGGGCTGAGAGGTCCGAATCTTGCGTGCGAGACTATACTTTTTGGATGCTTGTAGGGTTATATGTCTTAATTCTGCTTGCGGAACTACATGGGATAGTCATGAACGAAGGACCTTACTAGACACCTAAGAAATTAGAGGCCAACCATTTTATCCGTGTGACTTCCTTTGTGCAAGGATTGATCCAATTGGACTTACCTGGATCACCCAAAGATACTCACCATATGTGCTCCCTTGGATGCTAAAGCTTGAATATGGCAATGTGGAAAGACATGATGCAAGCATTGATCTCTTCTAATTGATCCATAACTTGCATAGTCCTAGGAAAGGCAATTCAACCACTTAATTATGGGGCTAAGAGAATTAATTTATGGTCAAAGGTTGGAAGAATTCCTTTTTGACCTTATGTAGTGTGTGCTTGATGTGTCTTTGATTGTACTAAACCCGTGAAAATATTTTGGACATGTACATTGCACTATTTCTTTCTATGTTCTAATTCAATCCATATATCCCCTATCATCCAAATCAATCACATCATCCATTCCTCTTGCCTTCAAGCATCCCTATTCTATCCTTCCACTTCATCTATTCTTAATCCAAGTCTTATCAACACCATCTTCTAATCTTCCACTTTTGGCTTAGGAGCACCATCATAATATTTGGGCTTTAATCATCATCCAAATCAAATCAAATCAAATCCAAATTTGAGGCCCTACCCTCCCAAATCCAAAATCAAAACCAAATCAAATCGATCAAAATTCTTGAGGCCCTGCCCTCTAAATCAATGAAATCCATCATCAAATCATATCAAAATTCTTGAGGCCCTGTCCCTTTAAAGAAAAATCTCAAATTTCTTCTAGTCTTAAGTTCATATTTTCTCCTTCATCAACTCTTTCACTCTTAATTCCAATCTTGCTCTACATCATCTTCCTCTAATCCAATCCAAAATCTCTAATTCAAATATCATGAATATGTATTGGTTTAACAAAATGGTTGAGGACTTTCAAATTCCAAATCCCAATCCTCAAGTCATATCCAATCCCTATCCATATCACATTCCTTATTCTTCCTCTACCTTTGACAAGGGATGCTTAAACAAGACCTGTATACATTAAACAACCTGAAGGTTTTGTAGATCCAAATCATAAGAACATGGTTTGCAAGCTACATAAGGCACTCTATGGACTGTAGCAAGCATCAAGAGCATGGTATGAAAGACTAGATTCTTATCTTATAAGAATTGGATTTGTTAGAACAAGTGATAACAACAATTTATATTTAGTGAATTTGATGGTAAGACTCTTATTGTTGAAATTTTTGTTGATGATATCTATAAAGGATAAAATGTATGATGATGTAATGATGTGTACAGAATAAAATAGGGATGGAAAGTGTTCTTTATGAATATGTGGAGTTGGGGAAGGAAAGATTTTCTTGTTAATCCAAAATTCTCAAAGGAAATATCCAAATTGATTAACCACAAGGAAATGGTCAATGCATTAATGAATCAATCGATTAGTAATAAGGAGAAAGATGAAAACCTTACATTCCATTTTAGAAGAGAGTATTGAAATATTAATTGAAGTGAATTGAAGACAAATACTAACCTCAAAGTATAACAGATCTGGAAATTGTTGTTTTCGGGTGTCTGTATTGAGTTTCTAGAAATTCTGGAATCGAATCTAGAACAGAAACATAGAGATGGAGAAAATCCAAAAATATTTTCTTTTTCTAAACTAGGTGAACCTTGACCCAAATAAAGGTCAACCTTGACCTCTTCATGTCGACCTTGACCTGCACAGCTTCGACAAAAATTCTATTCGTGGATTTTGAAAGTTTGCCAAAAAAGGTATCTAAATCTGCTCTTAATTCGTTATTCCACACATGTTCCTACAAGAAAAAGGGTTTTGTTGTTTGGATGAGGGGTTTTCCTTGGTCAAACCCTGATTTTAGGATTAACCTTGAAATAGAATTGAAATTGTAGTAATAAATGAAGTAAATAGAAAAATCCACCTTGCCTATGTTGAAACCCTTGTGGAGGATTTGAATCCTTGAATCCACAAGTATGGATGCTCCAAATAAATGTATAATTGTAGGATGTATCAAATCAATTGCATCTAGATCTTCAACACCAATCTCTAATGGATCTTGGACCATGAAGAAGCTTGAATGGATATGGATGGAGAAATCTTCAACAAGAGGGCTCCATAGAGATTGAATCCTTCAATGGCTACCAATGGATCTCCTTGATGAATTGAATCTTGAATGCTTGAATGCTTGAATGATTGATTGATTGTTTGATGATGGATGATTTCTTGGATAAATTATGCATAGATGATCCTTCCTTCTATTTGTTGATGTGATTATGTGATCGCTTGTGTTGATGATAGATTGAAATGAGAGGAGAAGGTTTCCTTATATACTAGTCTAGGGCACAAACTTCTAGAGAGGCTGACATAGGAGAAATAAATTACCATTAAGCATATACCCTTAGAATTGGACCTAAATTAAATATCATTTAAGATTTTACCATTTCGAAGCCTGAAACAACTGACCCGAAAGCGGAAAAAGAAATCTTTCCAAAACCCAACATCTGAAAATCCCCAGAATTTAAAATTTGAACCCTGGGTCAAGGTTGAGGTTGACCTTGACCCAAAAGGTTGACCTTGAACCTGAGGTCAAGAACCTCAAATTCTCAGAAAAAGATGCTAGAAATAGGTAGGAAGAAAGTGGAAAATAGGGCAAGACAGGGGAAAAAGCTAGATCCAAGTCAAAGACCCATTCAAGGAATTTGACATGATCCCAAACCACTTGGAGGGCTAAACTAGTCCTAAATGTAAGTGCTTCCATTTTTTGATGATACATTTAGCCCCCACTTTAGCAAGAGTATGGACTTGATGCAAACTTTTGGTAAAGGAGATCACAAAGAAAAAAAAATCTTATTGAAATCATAGGGACAAAGCAATCCTCAAGCCCCTAGAGACTTAAGTCTTTATCAACCCCAAGTTTACAATAAGAGAGACATCACTAGAAAAAAGAAAGAAGAGGGTGTGATTACCTTGCCCAATGAGAACTTATGTCCCATTGTGAATCACACAAGGAAATAACACAACTGGAAAGATGGAGTTGAACCGCCTAGTGAATGTGGCTACTCACTAGTCAACCCATCAAGGATTCACCCTTAGGAATATTCTTATTCCAAAAGAGAAAAGCCAAAAGAAGAGAGATCTATTCTTAAAGACACCTTCAACCTTAAGGAATCAAAACTTTCAAAATTGAAACTGGAGGAATCAAGAGATCCTATAAGTTAAATATCCATGCTTTAATGATTAGTCTCTAATCCATAAAGGGAGAAAAGTTTTTCAAAAATATTTTGAAAGTGCATGCGTGCAAAAAGTGAGTAGAGCATATGCCCCCACATTAAAGTCATTGCTAACACTTTAACATGAGAAATGGCTTGAAGGGAAACATAAACAACTCTACTGATTACGTTTCCACTACGAGATGCCCCCAAGCAAAGAAAAATCAAGGGAAATACCACATAAACATATAGAGAACATACAAGGGATCTACCTACCGTGGGGCCAGTATGATCATAAGATAATGTATATATATAATATTATTGCAAATGAATTGACATCATTCCCCAAATAAAGTAGAACTACAATCACAATGGAGGAAAGAAAGTGCAAGAGTTACGAAGAAGAGTCTTTTCAGACCAAAACATGGAGACCAAAAAGAATCAGTGCTACCAAGTCGCAAATCCAAGCGGACTACACAAGGAAAATATTTATGAACAATAGCACAAGTACAACATAACATGAAAACAACATATAGAAGAATAGAGATATATATAGAGGAATAGTACAATAGGTTCAATTGCTTTATCACCTTGCACCAACAAAGTAACAAGGGTTGTATAAAAGAATCTAACAAACATTTAACATACACATTACGAGAGAAGCACAATACAATAGGAAAACACACAAAAAGATACCATAGAGGACAATCCAATCAAGCACATTGTGTACTCTCCCCATCTCAATCTATATCATTTAGGGAAGGTGGTAAAATCGCAAGAGAAACTATATCCAACACGGTAGGAATAATAGCCAGTTCCAAATAAGGATCCTCTTGAGAATCCTGATGCTTGATACTAGGTGTAATTATCAATTGTCTTGAAAGCATATTAGGTAAATCAATATCAATGTCAATAGTCTCATATTCATCATTAGCATCATTAGTATCATCAATAGCATCTTCTTCATCAAGATTAATCAAAATAGAATCTAAAATATGAATAGAATCATCATAATCATTCATCTTAACATCATTATTAACATTAACTTCTTCCAACACATCAAGCATAGGCTGGTCAAAAGAAGGTAAAGAACTTTGAAGAATAGAGGCACGGGCCTTAGCTTGAGCTTGATGCTTCTTACAACATTCATTGGTAGATCGGTTACATTTTTTCTTGTTTTAAATATGTTGAGAACTAGGAGGAACAACCACTTATTCCTTCACAGGGTCTATAGGAGGATTAGTAGGATTCTTAGTAGACTAAAAAGAAACACTAGGAGATTTATTAACAGAACTAGAAGCAATGGATAAAGGAGGTATGGAAGGCTTAGGCAAAAGACCATGGTTAAGATCCATCTGAGGCATGCTTAACTCATCAATCTTGCGGTGTTTATAAAATTGATACGAGCGAAATGGTTATTAGGTTGAAAAGGACATGAATTAGGTAATGAAGGCCAAAAGAAGTCAAGGGTAGCACAATCCCTAGGCCTAGAAGGTTGATATAAACTATGATTAGTCATTTTCACTTCTTCATCATGAGTGAATTTAAGACACTTATGGATAGGAGAAGCAACAACATGCATGGAATTCAACCATGGAAAACCAAACTTAACTTAAAATTGATCAAAATTAGGGACAACAATGAAGGTAGTGTCCACAACTTTACCACAAGTTTCAATAGGAAAGTTAATACAACCAAATGATGGATAGAGAAAACCATTACAAGTTTGGATCCACACATTAGATGTATCATAACAATTACATTGTAATTTCTTCATAAAAATATTTTCTTTAGTAATAACATTGACTAAGGATATAGGATCAACAAGAAAACCACGCATAGGTATCTTATAAATCCTAGAATAAATGTAGAGGGGACCATCAAGAGCTTTAATAGTCTCAAAATCATCAAAGGTGCTCAAGATTTCCCTAGGTCTTTTATTCTTAGGTTGTTTTCAAGGTTTAGGTTGAGGTTTCGGTTTAGGATTAGGTTGAGGTGTAACTTGGAGTTGAGGTTGAGATTGAGGCTGTGGTGGAGATACAGGTTTAGACAAAACAACATGCTCCACATGGTTAACAATATGATTGAGATCATCCATATTTGAATCATAAACAATATTCACAAAAGATGGCTAAACAATGGTATTAGTATCATGTGTAGGAAAAGGATTCGTATAGATTTGGAGGTTTTGATTAGGAGGACAGATAGATTTGTTCCCACTACCTGATGAACTACAACTGATTTGGAACCTAATTGGAGAATCTGTGATTTAAGAATCATTGAGGAGTTGCTGATTAGATATGGAATATGATTAAATCAGTATTATGTTGTCATTGATGTCAACTAGTTTGACAACACTTATCTTATAAGCTACTATTCCGATACATCTGAAGAAAGGTGAAAGAGATGAAGAATAGAAATATCTACATGAGGAAGATGTATATGTCAGATGAGGATAAGGAATACATTGAGTAACTCATTGATGAGTCTATGACCTTATGATATTGACTTTATTACGTTGCATTCATCTATGATGAAGAATAGAGTTGAAAGACATAAAGCAGTGTTGTCGGTAAGTGAAGCATTTCAGTATACACCGACGGAGTGTACTGTATACTGAGCTTGTGTTTACCAATGCATTTCTTTGTTAATTGAGCAGAATAGAAAGGAATTAAATGATCAGTTTAGATGATAAGATTGATGAGCTAGAAAGTGTATGAAATCTAGATAACAGATAATGTTTGTTATGAAGATTGATGGCTAACATAATTAAAGGAAGATCTAATGGAGTAGATTGAAATGTGTTATTGATACATCAGTCGAGGAAGCTTAAAGTGGCAAAATCAATGAAGATGATTAAGTGGCAAAATCTGATGGAGGAGAATAAAATGTTTTACATGTCTATATAAGAGATTGGAGATTTTGCAATGAAAAAGCTGGAAGAAGAAGATACTGCAGAATTATCGTGTGAACAAGCTTCATGCATTCTGATAATTCTGGTTAGTAAGAACTGAGCTGCAAAACAATTATCGAGCTACAAAGAGTAATTACCAATGGACAGTAAGTTGATATATTGTTGAATCTGAAGTGTTACATTGATCATAAGGATTTGTATGAGCAAAATATTGATCTATAATCTACAATTGAAGTTGTATTAAGGCATATCATCTACTGTTACATATTTAACCATTGTACACAGTCAAATCTCTTAACCGAGTGGACTATAAAGTCTTATTATGTATCATTCATAGAATGAACATTGTTATCTTGTCAACCCCATAGTGAATGTTGGTTGGATGATAATGGTTGGTCTAAAATCCTCTAACAAGGTCACACCTAACAATGTGTTTGTAACCTTTAACAGGGTTGGGTCTTCACCGACCTCACTTTAGAAGAGTGAATATTTTTGAGTTGCCAGTCCCAGGTGCTTTTTCCCTTCACTAGGTTTCCATGTTAAATCTCTTGTGTTATGTGTTGATTGTGATATTTTTTTGTTATCATACTTTGCATATTATATGTTAGATTTGATCAGTTACTACTATAAGTTTTAGACTGATAATCAGTAAAAGCACAGATAGAGAAAGTATTTTATGTTGATCGAGTAGAAGAAGTTGGAGTATTTGTTTTGAATTATACATTTTGATTTTGGATAGTGATTAAATAATTCACCCCCCCTCTCAGTTATTCTAACAATTGGTATCAGAGCTATGGTTGCTTAGAATAGAGTTTTAAGGACTTTAGCACAAAGGTCTCAAGATGTATAAGAGGGAAGTGCCAAGACTGAACAAAGAGAACTTCACAGTATGGCAAAGCCGGATGAAGCTGCACATATCTAGAATTGGGAATTCTGCACTAGAACTGATGGAGAATGGCTATATACAACCGACCACTGGTCCCTTAACTCTTGATCAATTGAAGGACAGGTATGAACACAATATTACTATGATGGAACTTGTTGCTGCCTGTACTGATGCCAAATTTGAAGACATCAAGGTTTGTGATACTCCTAAGAAGATGTGGGACAAGCTAGATCTAATATATAGTGGAGATTTGAATGTTAAGAGAGCCCGAGTTGAAATCCTAAGAGGCAGATTCAATGAAATGAAGATGAAGGAAGGTGAGAACATTGTGCAATACACAAATAGACTAAAAGAGGTATTACATGCTATTAGAGCATCTGATGGAGTTATTGATGATGAAACAATGATAAGTAAGATTCTCATAACTTTGCTGCCAGTTTATGCAATCAGGATCTTTGCAATACATGAAACAAGGGCTACATCAAACCTTACTCTTGACACACTAATTGGTAAGCTTACAACCTTTGAATTGAATAACTTTGATAATAGTGTCATTCCTTCTATGGAATCCACTTTCATGTCTTCTTTGAAGATTAGTAAGTTTAGCAGGAAAATTAAGAATGATGATAGTGATAGCAATACCAATGATGAGCTTGATGAGCTTGAAGCTCTTATGGCCAGAAGATTACCCAAAGGAAAAGGAAGATATAGAGGTAAGCTACCTTTGGCATGCTTTAATTATAAAGAGGTTGGCCACATCATTGCTAGATGTCCACATAAGAAAGATGATGATAGATCCAAAGACCGATCAGAAGGAAGCTATGGGAGAAGAGTCAATAGAGGCTACTGACACAACAACAGAGATAAATGAGATAGTTATGAAAAAAGGAAAAAGGTATGTTACATAGCTGAAGATATTGAATCTGAATCTGATTCTGATGATGAGATAGAAGTTGTATTTTTTGCTATGAAAGATGACTCAAAGGAAGAAGAAACAACATGAAGAAACAACATTGATCTCTAGAGTAAGTAGAAATGATACATGGATCATAGACAGTGGTTGTACACAGCATATGACCGGTGATGTAGAGAAATTTGATCAACTTGATGAATACAATGGAGGATCTATGAGAATGGACAATGATGCACCTTGTATAGTAAGAGGTAAAGGTTCATTGATGATTAATGATAGAATAAGATGTGAAAATGCATACTAGGTAGATGGACTGAACTATAATCTGTTAAGTGTGGCACAACTAAACAATTCAGGCCACCGACTTGCTTTTGAGAGAAAAAAGGTGAAGATTTATGATGATGGAGGAAGACTTGTCAAAATTGGTACACAATCTAGAGGTAACCTATTTTATCTTGATATTGATCAGTCTTCTTATTTGTTAATGAAGGATGAAGATGCATGGTTGTGGCATAAAAGGTTATGCCATGTGAACTTTGACAACATGATAGATTAGCAAAAAGAGAAGAGTTATAAGTTTTCCTAACTTGTCAAAACCTGATCATGCTATGTGCTATGAATGTCAAAAAGGTAAGATGACTAAGTCTAGTTTCAAAAGTAAAGACTACTAAGCAAAGAAGATACTTGAGTTGGTTCATACTGACCTATGTGGTCCAATGAGAACTCAAAGTTATTTTGGTGATAGATACTTTATTCTTTTTGTTGATGACTATACTAGACTAATGACTATTATGTTCTTGAAAGAAAAATATGAAGCATTTAAAATGTTCAAATGGTATAAAGCTAAGGTAGAAAAAGAGACTGGTAAAGAAATTAAATGCTTAAGATCTGATAGAGGAGGTGAATTTATCTCTGATGAATTTACTAATTTCTGTAATGAGCATGGTATTAAAAGATAGGTCTCTACATCGAGGACACCTCAGCAAAATGGCATTGCTGAAAGAAGGAACAGGTCAATAATTGACTATGCTAGAACATTGATGATACAGAAGAATGTTACTCAGACATATTGGAGAGAAGTTATTAGCACAGCTGTATATGTTCTTAACCGAGTACAACTAAAGAAGGACACCAACCGGACACCTTATGAATTATGGTTTGGACACAAACCTACTGTAAGTTATTTCAAGATTTTTGGAAGTAAATGCTTTATTTTGAAAGATGAGAGAAATGGAAAATTTGATACAAAAGGAGATGAAGGGATATTCTACTAAAAGTAAAGCATATAAATGTCTGAATAAGGTTACAAATAAGATAATTGAAAGTAGTAATGTCTGTGTTGATGAGTTTGATGACAAGAACATATATGATAGTAGAAAGGAACTAGAAGACTATGGTAGATTCACTTACATTGAACAATCTGATTATCTACCAAAGTTGCAACCTGTTATAACCGATCAGCAGGAAAATAATGCAGAATAACAAGAATAACAAACTGACGAACAAGATGGAGCTACTGAGCAAGCTAGTGAACCTAATTAGGATGAACAAGAAAGAAGAGACTGATTAATGACTAGATTTGTCAGGAGACATCATCCCAAGACATAAATTATTGGAGATAGACAAGCTGGAATGCAAACTAGGAGCAAAGCAAGACAAGGTACATGTCTAGTTTGTGAATTTGAATTGAAAAATGTGAAAGTTGCATTAGAGAATGATTAATAGGTTAATGTAATGAAAGAGGAAATAGAGAAAATGGAAAAGAAAAAAACTTGGAGCTTAGTACCTCAACCAAAGAACAAAAATGTTATCGATACTAAATGGATATTCAGGAACAAGCTGAATGAAAATTGTGAAGTTACAAGAAATAAAGCTGGATTGGTATGCAAGGGATATGCATAGGAAGAGGGCATTGACTATGGTGAAACATTTTCACCTATTTCTAGATTGGAAGGAGTTAGAATGCTACTTGCAAATGTTGCACACATGAAATTTAAAGTTTATCAAATGGATGTGAAGTCAGCATTTCTGAATGGTATACTTGAAGAAGAGGTCTACATAGAACAACCTAAAGGGTTTGTTGATCCAGACAATAGAGACATGGTATGTAGACTACAAAAAGATTTATGTAGTTTGAAGCAAGCACTGAGAGCCTAGTATGAAAGACTACATACTTACTTGCTACATATTGGATTAGTTAGAACAAGTGAAAACAACAATTTGTATATGAAAGGTGATATTGATGATACTATTCTTATTGCTGAGATATTTCTGGATGATATTATTTTTGGAGGACAAGATCATGTATGCAAAGCGTTTGTGGATGAAATGAAAAAGGAGTTTTAAATGTCTATGTTCAGAGAGATTAAGTTCTTTCTAGGACTACAAGTGATTCAGCGGAGTGATGGGATATTCATCACACAATCTAAATACATAAAAGAAGTATTGAAGACATTTCACATGGAAGATGCTAAACCTATGGGAACACTGATGGCTACTAGATGTAAACTGACAAAGGAGGATGAAACTACAGAGGTAAATCAGACACTTTACTGATCTATGATTGGTAAGCTAATGTATGTAGTTCACAATAGACCAGATGTAGCACATGTTGTGGGAATTATTGCTAGATTTTCTACTAACCGTAGAGAATCACACATGATTTCTACTAAAAGAATCTTAAGATACCTGAAAAAGATAGAGGATTATGGTGTTTGGTATCGTAAGGAAGGAAAGTTTGAGCTGAAGGTATACATCGATGCTGATTGGGCTGGAAATGTAGATGATAGAAAAAGCACCACTAGAGGAGCATTTTTCTTTGGTGAAAGACTTGTAACCTTGACAAGTAAAAAGCAGGCTTGTATTTCTTGGTCTATAGCTGAAGTAGAGTATGTTGCTGCTACTACTAATTTCTCAAATATTGCATACATCAAGCAAGTGTTGGAAGGAGTGAATGAGGTAATCATTGACCCAGTGATTATATACTATGACAACACTAGTGCCATTAATATTTCAAAGAATCTAGTGATGCACTCTAAGACAAAGCATATATCTATTAAGTATCATTACTTAAGAGAGCAAGTGTAGGAGAAGCAAGTGAAGTTAGAATTCGTTACATCTAAAGAACAACTTGTAGATATCTTTACAAAGCCTCTACCAAAGGACACATTTGAATACTTGAGGACTAGACTTGGGGTCTGTCCCCTGTCTACTGGTCACTAAGGTGATCTGGATGTTGCATCAACCTCATCTTATCAGAAGATCATTCATGTTGATGTAGCATAGTTCACACTTTGAATCATGTTCAAGGTTGTGATTAAGTTTGGAAAACTGAAACAGATTGGGATATCAGTATATTGAGATATAGAGAATGTAGTGGACAATAGAGCTCTTTAGTAGTCTAACAACTAATCAAACAAGATAGAGTTGTATGTTTATTTATTTCTTTGGCATTATTGTCAAAGGGAGAGATAAATAATATGAACAGAAAGATAAACAACACCAATGAGAACTATCTAAGGGAGAGATAATCAGAAGCAGGAACAGGAGAACTGAAAAGAGCATATCTGATGATTGGCCTCATAGCATTACAAATGTTGAGTAACGTAGTGATTAAACATATTAAGTCTATTTGACTTACAACATTTGTTCACAGAGTTGCAAAATACATGTTTGGTATGTGTATGGTACATTTCATATTACTTGAGTTGCCATCAATGCCAAAGGGAGAGATTGATGAACTACAACTGATTTGGAACCTAATTGGAGAATGTGTGATTTAAGGATCATTGAGGGGTTTCTGATTAGATATGGAATATGATTAAATTAGTATTATGTTGTCATTAATGTCAACTAGTTTGACAACACTTATCTTATAAGTTACTATACCAATACATTTGAAGAAAGGTGAAAGAGATGAAGAATAGAAATATCTACATGAGGAAGATGTATATGTCAGATGAGGATAATGAATACATTGAGTAACTTTTTGATGAGTCTATGACTTTATGATATTGACTTTATTATGTTGTATTCATCTATGATGAAGAATAGAGCTGAAAGACACAGTGTTGTCAGTAAATGAAGCATTTCATTATACACTGACAGAGTGTACTATATACCAAGCTTATGTTTAGTGATGCATTTCTTAGTTAATCAAGAAGAATAGAAAGGAATTAAATGATCAGTTTAGCCAATAAGATTGATGAGCTAGAAATTGTATGAAATCTAGCTAATGGATAATGTTTGTTATGAAGATCGACAACTAACATAATTAAAGGAAGATCTAATGGAGTAGATTGAAACATGTTATTGACACATTAGTCGAGGAAGCTTAATGTAGAAAAATCAACGAAGATGATTAAGTAGAAAAATCTAATGGAGGAGAAGAAAATGATTTACATGTCTATATAAGAGATTGGAGATTTTATAATGAAAAAGATGGAAGAAGAAGATACTGCAGAATTATCACGTGAACAAGCTTCATGCATTCTAATCATACTGGTTAGTAAGAACCAAGCTGTAGAACAATTACTAAGCTACAGAGAGTAATTACCGATAGAGAGTAAGTTGATACATTGTTGAATCTAAAGTGTTACATTGATCAGAAGGATTTGTATGAGCAAACTATTGATCTGTAATCTACAATTGAAGTTGTATTAAGGTAGATCATCTACTGTTACATATTTAACCATTGTACACAGTCAAATCTCTTAACCGAGTGGACTATAAAGTCTTATTATGTGTCATTCATAGAATGAACATTGTTATCCTATCAACCCCATAGTGAATGTTGGTTGGATGATAACGGTTGGTCTAAAATCCTCTAACAAGGTCACACCTAATAGTGTGTTTGTAACCCAACAGTCTTCACTGACCTCACTTCAGAAGAGTGAATATTTTTGGGTTGCCAGTCCTAGGTGGTTTTTCCCTTCACAGGGTTTCCACGTTAAATCTCTTGTGTTATGTGTTGATTGTGATATTTTTTTTGTTATCATACTTTGCATATTACATGTTAGATTTGATCAGTTACTACTATAAGTTTTAGACTAATAATCGGTAAAAGCACAGACATAGAAAGTATTTTATATTGATCGAGTAGTAGAAGTTAGAGTATTTGTTATGAATTATAAATTTTGATTTGGGACAATGATTAACTGATTCACCCCCCCTCTTAGTTATTCTAACACTACTATCAAAATTATCAACAAATAAAGCATTAGAATCAATTAAGTCTTGAACCTTATGTTTTAGAGAATAACACTTTTCAATATCATGGCCATTCTAATGATGGTATTAACAAAATGCTTTGGGAACAAAGGATTCAGATGTGATCATAGTAGGTAAAAGAGGTCGAATAGGAGGCAAAGTAATCATATTAGCATTCAACAATTTCCTCATAACAAAATGTAAAGATTTAGCAACAGGAGTAAACGTATGATTTAGACAAAAAGCAGTGGATGCAGAAGTGGCATTATTGGATGCAACAACAACTTGATCAGCAATTGTATTTTCTTGCTTATTTAGCTTGACATAGTTGTTAGGTTTTTTAAACTTGTTGGGATTAGGAGCAACATCTTTCTTATCAACTGGAACAGGAGCCATTGGAGTGTTGCTCTCAATTTGACTCACGTGTAATTGATAATGATGAAGAACTACACAAAGTTGTTGAAAAGAGTTAAATTCAGTAAGTAGAATCTTATCTCTAATATCCTTTTGTAAATTTGAAATAATCATATGTTGAATATCAATATCAAGAGCAGGATAAGAAATTTGAGCATACAAATGCTTAAATCTACCAATAAATTTAGTCAATTTTTCTTTAGTATTTTGTTTACAATGCATCAAATCAGTTAAGGACACTTGCAGACCAATGTTATTTTGGAATTGTTAGATAAAGGCATTAGCAAGTTTTGGAAAAGAATGAATAGAATAAATTGTTAATCTCTATTGAGCATTTAAGGTTGTCATTAGTATCAAAGGATAGTAAATAGGTCAGTTGGTTACTTATATTGATTTGGTCGGTAATCAGAAGTAAGATAGAGCAGTTGATAAAGTCTTTACATTGAGCATCACACAGTTCACCAAGCACTAGTGACACCAACACCAACGGTCAGTAAACATCAAGCATCATAGTATACACCGAGCAAATTATACAGTGTTTACCAATGACCACAAAAAATGGCATAGTAATCTGAAATGGCACATTATTCTATGCAAATGGTTACAACAGATCATAAAATGGTTTACCAAGATTGAGGAGCATTTATTGTAAAAGATACTCATTAAATGTAATGTTTATCTTATTGTAATAGTTGATCTAGGTTATTTTGCACCGTAGATCTTAGGGTTATGATTATTTTTGTAACCTAATTTTTGCTAAAGCGGCAAAAATAAAACATTGTATATTTTGTATGTTTGCACCATTTTATGAGGTTGGTGAACTAATATTTATGAATCACAAAGCACTTGAAGACATTTCCTAACTTCAAGACAATCAGTTTACCGAGCAGAACAGAGTACAGAGGATATTAGATTGAGCAAAATCAGAGAAGGCTACCGAGAAAAATAGAGTAGAGAACCATCATAGATAAGGTGATATTTTGATGAGAACTTATAGATCTATTTCAGACAATTGAGTTGTCAACTAGCAGATAATTGCCTATTACTTTCTGACAATTGTGATAGAGTTTTTGATAAAATCTCTTAACAAAGTAGACTTAACAATCTTATGTAAATCTCTTAACCGAGTACACACTTACTTAGTGTTCTTTAAATCCTATAACTAGTTAGATCTAGCTAATCTAACATGTTACTCCTAATAGGGTAAGATCACCAGAAGTGATCAAAACTTGTAGCCTTAACAGGCAAACCTTTTCTATCTGTAGTAGTGAAGAATTTGTGGGTGTCATCCCCACCACAGTTTTTACCTTCTAACAAGGGTTTTTGTGTTACCAAAATACTTTTTTAATGTGATTTTCATATTGATTTCATGTTGTTTACTTTCGTAAGTTAACTAGATGATTGATTTATACAATTATATTCAAGTTATTTTGATCAGTTATCACAGTACACAGTTATAGATCTGAAAGGTTTTTCAATTAAAGTTTTTGAAGGCACTGATTCACCCCTCCCCTCTCAGTACCTATCTCTCCTAATTCCAACAATTGGTATCAGAGCTCAGTTCTCTTGTTGAGTAGTCTAACCATTGAAGGGTAAAGATCTAAGTCATGGAGAGATACAAGCTTGACAAGACTATTGAGAATCAGAAGATACAAATACAGATGTTTGTGGAATAGTATAAACAAGCCAAGGAAGAATTGAAGAAATTACTGGTTGAAAGGAAGAACCTTTCAATTCAGCTGAATGAAATTAGTTATCATGAAGAACCTATTGATGAAATATTTGATCATATTGGATCAAGCTCTGGAAGCATCTCTGACGGATCTGAAAGCATAATCTATGACTTGTCTGAAAAGAATCAACATCTATTTGAGAAAGTGAAAGCACTTCAAATTGGTCATGAATCTCATATGGTGAGAATGGTGGAAATCATGAACAATGCTAGACAAGCTTAACAAGATTAGAATCTAGCTATTGAAGACTAAAGATTGATGACTGAACAACTTCAAGGAAAAGAAAGTGAAATATAGAGACTCACTGATCGTCACTTCCAAGTATCAAATCAGATGATGATAGTTAATTAAGAAATGAACTGAGTAAATGGAGAATTATCAAGAAGACTTGAAGATGTTGCAATACTTAGAGAAGATAATGAAAAATTGAGAAATGAAATAAAGATACAAAAGCAACACAATGAAATGATGAAGATAGCTGAGGATAGTTGTAAAAAGATTGATGATTTCCTAACTAATCAGAGGAGATTCGAAAGCATAGCCAGTATAGGCTACACTGGTGAAGGAGAATCACCACAACAAGCTGAAAAAGTCAACAATAATCAAAGTTAGAAAGCTAAAGTGTTGACATGTTATCACTATGGAAAACTAGGACATACATCTAATGTGTGCAAAAGCAAAGCACAAGGTAAACCTTCTGTCACTCCAAAATTCAATGGATATTGTTATTACTGTGGTAAGTTTGGACATCCAATTTATGAATGCAGAGCTAAGAAGAATGACTTTGCTAATAACACTACTGAGGAGAAAATATGCTATACTTGTAATAAGCATGGGCACACTGCAAGGGACTGCAAGGAAAAAATGAAACAAGTCTGGACACCTAAGGAGAAACCACAATGAAAGCCATATCAACCAAAGAGACAAGGTAACTCATATGTTTGGGATTATAATACATGGACTAATTGTGTTGTATGTGGTTGGTATGGACATATTGTAGCTAACTATTATAGAAAGAATCAGATTGGACAATCAAGAAACTGGAAAAATGCGAGAATAGCATGTATGCACTATCACAAGGTCGGTCATGTAAGCAAGAACTGCAGAGACTAAGAACCTGACAAAAACCATATATTTGAGAGTGGATATAACATTGTAGAAATTATGAAGTTAAGGAACACAATGTGGAAGAAAGCATCTAATGAGAATGCTGAGTCAAGTAACACTGTCGGTGAAACCTCGTCCACTGGATTGGGTGACATCGGTACCTCCACTTGAGATGACAAAGGTATGTATGAAACTGACATTTTAAATGATCACATTTTACATATAGTTCCTTATATATGATGTACAAATACCAAATCTTCATGAATAAAGATGCACTATGGTTTATGTGTTATAAGTTTACAAATGGCACTTAGTCGGTAAAAGAAGAAATGAGAGTTGATTACCCATCGGTAATCACTATACAAGGTTAATCGACAACAGTGAAAACCGATGAAGAAATTCTATATTAACCAAGCAAAGGAAATTATAGACATTATCGAGCTGATAGATGTTTCATACCGAAAGTTAGGTCACACATTTAATGCACTAAAGTTTGAGCAGGAATATCAAAAAGTCTATATATACACAGAAATAGAGTTCATTGTTACATTGTGATTTCGAAGAATAGAGCTTTTACAGAGAAGAGTTTGAGCTAAATATTTTTAGAAAAGATTCAAAGCCACTGTAGATAGAATCGACAACAATTCTTTGGTGATATCGAGTAAGTTCATCTACCTACCGAACACTAGTTATCTATTGCTTACCGAAACCCTAGAACCAATTTATGGCATCAACATCAATTGCAAGCAAATTGTAAAACATTGAGGAGGAAGTAGAATTAATTGTTAGAGCACATTTTGTTGAGGACAAATTTAAACCACATCCCAAGGTCGCAGCACAAATAGATGATATGGGCACATTTTCGAGCATTCCAAATAAGGTTTTGTTAACAAAAGATGTTAGGGCCTATATTCACTACAAAATTGGAGAAGTATGTGATTTTGAGACCATTGCTGCTTATCAACAAGTCTGTGGACCAGATGGAAAGATAAAATCTGAATACAAGAAGATTGGGGAGTCAGGGTTATTGTGTTTTACATACTTCCCGCAATCTTTCCAAAATGACTGGATAAGAATCATGTTAAGTAGATTTCATGATGGCAAATTTTGGTTAGATAAACTTGTTGAGGTCACAAAGAAGATTATTAGTAGGGTTACTGGGTACCCTACAACTGACAAAGCTAAAGCCTTTCGAAGTTCATCTTGTCCCGATGTTGAAAAGAACACTAGAGCTCAATGGGATGGTAGGGCACTGAAAATCTCAACCATCAAAGACCTAGTGGTAAAATTTGCAGCACATGTCATCAGGTACAAGATATTTCAATCTAGCAGACCAAATAGTGTACCCTATAGTGTCGTGGACATGGCATATAAAATTGTGAAGAAAGATCACCAAGTAGATCTTGTCGAACTGCTACTACACCAACTGCATGATAATATGAAGACAATAAAAGAAAAGAAGTCCAATACATGTAAGTATGGATCACTTCTTGTCTGTACATTTTTCTATCTGCAAAAATATGTACCTGGTATTGGTAAAGTAAATTGGCAATCTGACAAGTCGATAATTGCACAAATTGGTGAAATGATGAAAAGTCTAGGAGATAATTTGAATAAGGAATTTAATGCATATTTCAAGGAATTTAAGGCAAAAATGCAACAAAGGAGTAGAATTCCAAGGGAATTAGTGAGTAAATTTAAAGATGATATATGTTTTGTAGTTAGCACAAACCACTCTATGATAAAGGCAGTAGAACCGAGAACAAAATGGTTAGCACCGATGGGATATGAAATGAACCATGATTTCACTTTAAAATCTATTAATGCATTGCTAGCATTACCGATAGATATCACTGCTACTAGGTTTGGTGTATATGAGGAAGCTAAGTCACAAATCACTACAAACATAGAGATCAAAAAAATGTCTAAAAGGGCGAAGAAAATGAGAAAAGATCTCACAGCAAAATATGGAAATGCATCTGACTCATCTAAGGAGTCATTGGTTAAAGAAACAGCCGAAGGTTAATTACAGTTAGCTGACAAGCCCTATGATAGCAAGGAGACCAAGTCAGACAAAGAAAAGGATCACACACTGGTTCCTCCCATCAATGTTGAATAGGAAATGTAGCTACTAGAACCTAAAGGAGTGAGGACACGTTCGTCAACTGCAGCACAACCTACCGAAAAAGTAGTAAAAGTAGCAAAAAGAAGAGCAGCTACACCAACACAAAAATATGTTAAGAGAAAGAACAAGAAAGTAGTTGAGCCACTAAAGAAAAAGAGGAAATACATAAGAAGTAAAGAAGATATAGAGGAGACTGACACAGAAAATGATCCTGATCAATTCAAGTTTCTTCGTAACAAGGAAAGTACAATAGAAGAAATAATTGAAGATATAATTGAGAATGGAAATCTTATAGATCCTGGCATAGACAAATTTGACAAAATGTCAATTGAGGACAAGACAAAGCTAGAACATGCTTTCATCCAGATGATGATTAAATTCAAGAGAGTACCAATGGAATTTGCATGTCAATTGCCGAAGGAGCTTGATGACAAAATAAATGAGAGATGGGCTATTGCACTAGATATAGAGAAAAGGAAAAGAGAACGATCATTAAGTCATGCAACATCACACTTTAGCCATGTTGTTGTAAGTGAATACATGACAAAGTATCAGGCTAGATTTCTAGTAAAAAATAGAGCTATGCAGATAATGGATGAGAATGTGGGTGATATGGATGTCACATGTGATTCTCTATGGACATCAATTTTGAAAGCAGAAGAGAAAGATGAACAGGAAGCATTTTTGAAACTGTCTAAGAAGAGACACAGTTCAAAAGGTAAAGGTATTTTCATCGATGATAACAAAGGAAAGAAAATAGAAGACACTGGTATATCAGTTACCGAGGTAATTGATATTACCAAACAAAAGGATGAAATAAGAATCTCATAGGATGCACTAGATAAAGTAAAGATCCACTTGCAGAAGAAAATTGATGATAATGCACTCATTGAGGACATCACTAACGGTGATCTTGATGATGAGGATGAAAAAGATGTGACAATTGCACCAAACAAAGATGAAGCATTAGACACTAATAGTGTGTTCACATCTCTACCAGGTGAACTACCTGTACTTGCAGAGGCAATTGAAATAATTTCACAAGTACAATCTGATGATTCTCATCCTGAGAAAAATAAAGATACAACTGAGATACAAGCACCTGAGCAACCTTTAGATACAAATGAGCCTACCAAAATAGAGGCACAATCTACAGAAATAGAGGAACCAAAAGAAACAAAGTCGACCAAGGTGAACCCACTTGACACTACAACTGAGACTCCCACACCATCTACCGAGGAGCAGAAGAAGGATGATACGGTGTCAATTGGGAAGGATACTCCGAAGAGTGGAGAAAAAACTATTGTTATAAGTGAGAAGAAGTCACCTCTTGCACCAAAGAAGAAGAAGAAGAAAGCCAAAGGGCTGGTCACCATTAATGAAGTCATAATTATACTAGAATGTGACCCAAGAACCCTAAGCCCTGAGGAACTAAGTAGATATGGGGAGCTATGTTTAAGGAAAGTGACACAAGAAAAGTTAAGGCAAGAACACAAATGTAAAGAAGTGTTAAATGATGTGAAGGATATTCTACAACAAATAGTACCAGAGACAAATATTGATGAGATACTCCCATCTTAGATCAACTTGCTACACTCACCGACAAAATCAATACCCCTAATACAAATGTAGACAAAAGAATAGAAGAACGGGTAGAATCAAAGATTCAAAACAAATTGGCAGAAAGGATTAGCACAGAAGTGGCAATGAACAAGGTAAAATTATTTGAGGTCATTACCGAGGTAAAATCTATTACCCAGATAATCTGCCAATTTCTAGTCAAGCTTTGTACTTCAGACACCTTCACTGTAGAAATTAGTGAAAAGATAAAAGGTTTAGAAGTAGAGATATAGTTGAGTACACAAGCAGCTATCACCGAGCCAACTGCTTTCTTAAAGCATATTCACCGAGTTCAGGAACTTCGGCGACTGATAGTAGAATTAAGAAAACAAGAAGCACACATCACTGATCAGGTTATAGAGTTACAAATAGAACTCACTCCTTACCTAAAAAATTTTGAAGCACATATTGTCAAAGCTGAACAATTTGTAGCAACACTAGAGATTTTGGTGTTGGATAATATCTTTGACATACATGCACAAGTCGATCTTGAGCATATTTCTCTTACCAACTTGAAAGAGGAATGGCACAACCTCTTGGAGTCTGTAAAGAAAACCCATCAAAACATTTTTGATAAGATGTAAGTATACATTATATATATTTTTTCATTTGACATTATTATCAAAAAGGGGGAAAACATGTATATGCCAAATAAGTATACTTTGATATGTATGTTAATACTATCGGGAGCATGCACCGAGGGGGAGTACTTTGTACTTAGAAATTTTTTGTTGTGGATATGTATATGGTAGAGACATAAGGAATATATAGAAACATTTTGTCTATATACATTCAAAGTTTTGATACTAATGCCAAAGGGGGAGATTGTTAATCTCTATTGAGCATTTAAGGTTGTCATTAGTATCAAAGGATAGTAAACAGGCTGGTCGGTTACTTATATTGAGTTGGTCGGTAATCAGAAGTAACATAGAGCAGTCAATAAAGTATTTACACCGAGCATCACACAGTTCACCGAGCACTAGCAACACCGACACCGACGGTCAGTAAACACCGAGCATCATAGTATACACCGAGAAAATTATATAGTGTTTATTGATGACCATAGAAAATGGCATAGTAATCTGAAATGGAAAATTATTCTATGCAAATGGTTACAACAGATCGTAAAAAGGTTTACCAAGATCAAGGAGCATTTATTGTAAAAGATACTCATTAAATGTAATGTTTATCTTATTATAATAGTTGATCTAGGTTATTTTGCACCGTAGATCTTAGGGCTATGATTATTTTTGTAACCTAATTTTTGCTAAAGCGACAAAAATAGAACACTATATATTTTGTATGTTCACACCATTTTATGAGGTTGGTGAACTAATATATATGAATCACAGAGCACTTGAAGACATTGCCTAACTTCAAGACAAGCAATTTACCGAGCAGAACAGAGTACAAAGGATATCAGATTGAGCAGAATCAGAGAAGGCTACCAAGCAGAATAGAGTAGAGAACCATCATAGATAAGGTGATATTTTGATGAGCACTTATAGATCTATTTCAAACAATTGAGTTGTCAACTAGCAGATAATTGCCTATTACTTTCTAACAATTGTGATAGAGTTTTTGATAAAATCTCTTAACAGAGTAGACTTAACAGTCTTACGTAAATATCTTAACTGAGTACACACTTACTTAGTGTTTTTTAAATCCTATAACTAGGTAGATCTAGCTGATCTAACATGTTACTCCTAATAGGGTAAGATCACCAGAAGTGATCAAAACTTGTAGCCTTAATAGGCAAACCTTTTCTATCTGCAGTAGTGAAGAATTTGTAGGTGTCATCCCCACCGTAGTTTTCACCTTCTAAAAAGGATTTCCACGTTACCAAAATACTTGTGTTATGTGATTGTCATATTGATTTCATGTTGTTTACTTTCTTAAGTTGACTAGATGATTGATTTATAAAATTATATTCAAGTTATTTTGATCGGTTATCATAGTACACAGTTATAGATCTGAAAGGTTTTTCAATTAAAGTTTTTGAAGGCACTGATTCACCCCTCCCCTCTCAGTACCTATCTCTCCTAATTCCAACATAAGGAGGCAAGGAAAAATACCATTGCAAGGCCTTATCACGAAAAGTTCTAGCAAACAACATGGCTAAAATCCTATGGTCATCAGCATAGTCACTACAAAGGATTTGAAATGTTTTAACATGAGTGACAAGGTCTCCCTTACCATTGTAATTCTCAAGATGAGGCATGTCAACTTGTTGAGGGATGGGAGCACAAATAACATCTAGGGATAAAGGACTACCCATGTCACATGTAGGAATACTAAACTTGGATTGAGTTAAGGATGCAAGTTGTTGTTGTAAAGAGGACATAGTTTGAGCCAGACTAATGATTGCGGAATCATTAGAAGAGATAGGAGACATAGAAACATTAGAAACACTAGGGAAAGTGTAGGAAGCAACAAGAATAGAAGACACAACTGGTGGAACACTTGGAACCACAGTTGGAAGAGGGTTGGAATAGGTAAAAGGAACACTATGGTAATAAGGTTGTGAGGTAGGTAGAGACACTGATGGAACACTCATAGGAATAGATGGAATAGATGTAGTCACTAAAGGAGTATACATAGGAATGTTAGGTAAAGGAACAAAATAAGGTTCCATACTGGTGATGGGAGTAGTAAATCCTAGATCTTGAGCTTCTTGAGCTAAATGTTTAACATTTAAATGCATAAGATAAGTGATACCACACAAGAGATTAACACCTTAATCACTATCCCGAAGAACATTCTTAAGAGCCTCTATAGCTTGAATAGAATCTTGATTATGGTTTTCTTGAATAAGCTAATCTTCCATTTTATCAAGTTCACTTGAAATTTTTTGGACTTGTTCAAGAGGAACCCTTAAAGAATCATCCTCATCATGAGATAAGTGAGAAGATTTACGCTCCATAGTAGGATTAGAATCATGAGTAATCAAATTTTTATCTGAGATCCTAAGGAGAGGAGAAGAAGACTCGGGATCAAAGAAACCCATAATTTTGTGACTTCTTGTAACCAGGATATTATACGTAGGACTAGAGGTAGTAAATCTCATATACCAATGCAATGCAAATGAACTAAACTAGGAAAATACAAGACATGAACAAATAAATGTTTTTGTATTTTTTCTTTATATGATTGAAATGTAAATGCAAGCACATAAAAGAAGGCTAATATAATATACATGAAATATCTGACACCATAAAAGAAAGAGTTGTCTATCACGAGTTCACCAAAAATATAAAGGATAAAATTTATGATGATGTAATGATGTGTAAAGAATAAAATAGGGATGGAGAGTGTTCTTTATGAATATGTGGATTTGGAGAAGGAAAGATTCTCTTCTTAATCCAAAATTCCCAAAGAAAAGATCCAAATTGATTAACCACAAGGAAATGGTCAATGCATAAATGAATCAATTGATTAGTAATAAGGAGAAAGAGGAAAACCTTGAATTCCATTTTAGAAGAGAGTATTGAAATATTAATTCAAATGAATTGAAGACAAATACTAACCTCAAAGTATAACAGATCTAGAAATTATTGTTTTCGGGTGTCTATACTGAGTTTCTGGAAATTCTACAATTGGATCTCCAACGGAAACACAGAGATGGAGAAAACTCAAAAATATTTTCTTTTTCTGAACTAGGTCGACCTTGACCCAAATAAAGGTCAACCTTGACCGCTTTATGTCGACCTTGACTTGCATAGCTCTGATGGAAATTATGTTCACAGATCTTGAAAGTTTGTCGAAAAGGATATCCTAATTTGCTATGTAATTCATTGTTCCGCACTTGTTCTTGCAAGAAAAATCATTTTGTTGTTTGGATGAGGGGTTTGCCTTGGTCAAGCCCTAGTTTTGGAATTAAATTGAGATAGAATTGAAATTATAGTAATAAACAAAGCAAATAGAACAATTCACCTTGCCTATGTTGAAACCCTTGTGGAGGATTTGAATCCTTAAATCCACAAGTATGGATGCTCCAAATGAATGTAGAATTTTAGGATGTCTCAAATCAATTGTATTTAGATCTTCAACACCAATCTTTAATGGATTTGGGAAGAAGAAGAAGCTTGAATGGATATGGATGGAGAAATCTTCAACAAGAAGGCTCCATAGAGATTGAATCCTTCAATGGCTACCAATGGATCTCCTTGATGAATTGAATCTTAAATGATTGAATGTTTGATTGATTGATGATCACTTGGATAAATTTTTCATAGATGATCCTTCCTCCGATTTCTTGATGTGATTATGTGATTGCTTGTGTTGATGATAGATTGAAATAAGAGGAGAAGGCTTCCTTATATACTAGTCTAGGGCACAAACTTCTAGAGAGGCCGACATAGGAAAAATAAATTCCCATTAAGCCTATACCCTTAGAAGTGGACCTAAATTAAATATCATTTAATATTTTACTATTTTGAATCCCAAATAGCTGACCTGGAAGCGGGAAAAGAAATCTTTCCGAAACTTGACATCCAAAAATCCCTAGAATTTGAAATTGAACCCTGGGTCAAGGTCAAGGTCAACCTTGACCCAAGAGGTTGACCTTGACCTTGAGGTCAAGAACCTCAAATTCTCAGAGAAAGATGCTAGAAATAGGTAGGAAGGAATTGGAAAATAGGGCAGGATAGGGAAAAATCCATATCCAAGTCAAAGACCCATTCAAGGCATTTAACATGACCCCAAACCACTTAATCGGAGGGCTAAACCAGTCCTAAATGGAAGTGCTTCCATTTTCTAATGATACAATATCATATTTGGAGGTCATTATACTTTATGTAAATATTTTGTTGATGAAATGAGAAAAGATTTTGAAATGTCAATGTTTGGAGAGATAAAATTCTTTCTTGGTTTGCAAATACAACAACTGAAGGAAGTTATCTACATTACACAGTCTAAATACATTAAAGAAGTTTTGAAGATATTTGGTATGGAAGACTCAAAAATAGTTGGTACACCTATGGTAATTGAATGTTAGATGACCAAGGATGTCAATTCAATAGAGGTAAATCAAACCTTGTACATATCTATGATTGAAAAGTTCATGTATGTTGTGCATAGTAGACCGGATATTGCACATGCTATTATGATTGTAGCTTGATTTTATGCTAATCCTAAAGAGACACATATGACTGTTGTGAAAATAATCTTGAGATATCTGAAGAACGCTGAGAACTATGGATTGTGGTATAAGAAAGAAGCAAATTTTGAACTCAAAGTCTATACAGACGCTGATTGGGCTGGAAATATTGATGATAGAAAAAGAACTACTAGTGGTGAATTCTTTTTAGGAGAAAGATTAGTAACATGGATAAGCAAGAAATAAGGATGCATTTCTGAGTCCATTGTTGGAGCTAAATATGTAGCTACAATTGCTAATTGTTCAAATAAAGTCTAGATTAAATAATTATTGGAAGGTATGAATGAAGAAATAACAAATCCAATGATAATATTTTGTGACAACACAAGTGCTATTAATATTTCAAAGAACCCAATGATGTATGCAAAGAAAAAGCATTTATCTATCAAATATCACTACTTAGGGGAGAAAGTTTGAGAGAAACAAGTCACATTGGAATATGTGAACTCATAAGAACAACTTGTTGATATATTCACCAAAACCCTTACCAAAGGATATATTTGAGTTCTTGAGAAGCAGACTAGGGGTCCATCCCCTATCTAACATTCACTAAGGTGATATGGGGTTGCATCAACCTATTATTATTAGAAGATCTAATTATGTTAACACATGATGTTCACACTTTAGGATTCCTAAGGTTGTGAAGAAAGTGAAAAGACAAGTTGAAATAGAGAACATGTATACATGCAAGGTACAAGAATCTACTAAGGAACTACAAAGATACTTATTTGGCTACTGGAGAGCTTATCTTTGGCATTACTATCAATGGGAGAGAATTATACATGAAATATCAGTGAAATGTCAGTTAGGAAAGAAGCTAACTGAAAGGGAGAGAATACACATTGACCAAAAAAGAGATAGATGTTGTGTAATGATTAAACATATTAAAAGCATAAGCTAAGGGAGAGATACCAAGTCACATCATATACATCGAGTTGTAGACATTTAAGATTTATTTGGTATTCTATAGCATATTTCATATTGTGTTGCCATCGATGCCAAAGGGAGATATTGTTAGACTACAACTGATGAACTACTTGGAGAACATAAAAGGAGAATGAGAAGATGATCACCGAGCTACTAAGGTATATGTGAGACATTATATTAGTTGTTATATTGTCATTGATGTCAACTAGTTTTGATTGTACTTATCATGATAGTTGCAAACATCTGAAGAAGGTAATATTGGTGAAGGAAAGGAGATATTAGCATGGAGATGAGATGTATGAGTAAATTATGAATATGGTATTCATTGGAAAACTTATTGATGAGTCTATGCTAGTATGATAGTGATTTGATTGTATTACATGATTATGTTAAGTGTTGAAGATAAAGAATATAAAAGTTATTCTGGTCAATATATGAAGAACTTAGTATACACAAAGAAGATGTAGTGTACATTGAGTTTCATATTAATCGAGTAGGAATTAATCGACACATCACAGTATTGAACAAGTAAAATGAATAATGTGGAACATGTGATTTCTGACATGTGATGATGAGTTGGATGAATCTAGAAGATTTCAAGGATAAAGATAGAGTTAGTTATGAAGATCTATGATTGACAAAATTCAATGATGATTGGACAATGAAGATTGAAAATGTTTTAAGCCACAAGTTCTGAGGAAGGTTAAAGAGGCAAAATCAATGATGGGGATTAAGAGGAAAAATCTATGGCCAAAAAGAAAATGGTTTATCATGTCTATATAAGGATATAAGAAATTCAAAGAGTGATGCACATGAAGAGAAGATTGAATACATGTGAATTTGGTCAGATAGGTTGAAGTAAGAACCAAGTGATTCTACAGACAACACTGAGTGTCAAAAGGAGATAATAGAGCATAACAAAGTTAGAAGAAGAAGAAGAAGATTGAAGAGATTATGATGACCAGAGTTATATTGATCTTAGAATGGATCTAAAAATGAGAAAAGAAAGTTGCATTTGAATCAGGTCATATAGTGTTGCATTCTAACCATTTCTATAGAAAAAATATCTTAACTAAGTGAGACTTAACTGCCTTTGTTTATTTCTGAATGACATTCAATGAATGTTTCTTGTTTTCTTGTTAACCCAAGTGAATGTATGGTCACAAAGAACTGTTAGTGATAAATCATGTAACAAGGTCACACCTTATAGTGTGTTTTGCAACCTTTAATAAGGTTGGCTCTTAACCGAGCTCACTTTAAAAGAGAGAAAATATTTTGAGTACCGGTCCCTGGTGGTTTTTCCCTTATTAGGGTTTCAATGTTAAAAATCAAGTGTTAAATGTTTATGCATGTTACGTTTGATGATTTTACTTTACACATTACTATAACTGGTTTGATTGATATATACTAGATGTATCATCTTAAAATGGAATCACTTCCATATTGGTAGGTTTAGCACCCTCATTTAGTGTATTTTCATGATAGATTTTCATTTAGGATGCATATGCACTTGATTCTTTATTTCTAGGTGAAATTAGGGTTAGGATCATGAGGATTCTCCTTGATTTCCTTCTTTGTAGCTCTATTTTCTAGGTAGGACCTATGTACTAATCCTCCTAGCCTTCATCACATTTCTTCTAGGCCTCTATGCCCTTTTCTAGCATTCTATTCTATTTTCCCATCATTCTAAGTCTCTAGCCGACCCATAAACTTTATTGAAACTCTAAGTTGACTGGCCTGAAACCTCAGGTTAGGGTCAAGGTCGACCTTGACATAGGTCAGGGTTGAGGTCATCCTTGACCTTTGTTGGGTTTTGGTTCATGCTTTCAAATTTGGATCATAGCAGGGCCCTAAATTAAAAATGGGCCTCCATATCCAAATATGGAAGGGTTTTTATTCAAAATTCATTTAACATATTTCATCCTTAGTTGGCTATTGTGATTGGACCATAAGTTGAGGTGAATTTTGAATTAGGGGCCCTTACATTTCCCTAGGAACCTTGCCTTGAAATCTCTATATAAGCACTCTCTTTTGCCTTCATTTTGATAAGTTATGGGGACATGACATAATGATGAGATGATGATGTAAGATTACAAGAGGGTGATATAGGAGAATAGGATATGATGATACCTTTATGAAAGAAAGCATTTTGTGGAAAAGTTATTGTGGACATTCATTTGGAGCAAGAAAGATTCCTTCTTCCTTGATCTACCCTTTTAAACATTCAAGCATTCTAAAGATACAATCATGGGGTAGCAACTATGAATTGTGAGTTTGGTAGGAGTATTTTATGTTAGAGTAGTCGAGTATTGCTAATAATTAAATCAGTTAATTATTAGTTCTCTACTCTTAGCTTAAGTTAGACTTAGGAAAGTTTCCTTTTCTTAGAAGTTTCCCTTTTAGGGTTTCGGTATCCTTTATAAGGATTCACCGCTTTGTAATTCATAAGGAGATTGTATTATTTTCATCATTGTTAATAGAAGATTATTTTCTTGCAACATGGTTTTGCAGTCTCTAGCCTTTTGGCCGCCATAGTTTCTTCCTTCTCTTCTGTCTTCATTCTTGTAGCAGTCTTTGCATGCAGGTGTTCTTGGGAAGATTTGATGGTTATCAAATCTAACATGGTATCAGAGCCATCTTGCTGCTCGCTGTTCGTGTTTTGTTGAAGTGTTTCAGAAGCAGGAGGTTTTCAAGGGTTTCAGGAGTTTTTTTTGTGGATCTGGGGGGGAGCCAAAATTTGGCTCACCTTGGGAAAAAACGGACACCACCATTGTGTCCGGAAGGCCCAAGAACCCCTAAATCCATATAAAACTTGTCCATTTTGGACACAGTGGCATCTGAGGCAAAAAAAATTTTGCATACCAGGGCCGTACGGCCCTGGCACGCACTTCGAGATGGTGATTTTCAAAAAAAAATTAAATTTTTTTTAAGGGGCGGCCTCCCGGGCGCCACCCAGCGGCCACCCAGGCGCCACCCCGCGGCCTCCGCCGAGCCGCTAGCAGCTGCCGCCTCCCGGCACCGCTCCGCCTATCTGCGGCCTCCGCCGCCCGCGCCCGCGCCCGCGCCCGTGCTGCTGCCGCCCTCCGCGGCCTCCACTCCGCCGGCCCCCACTCCGCCCTCCCACGGCCCCCGCCGCCGTCCATCGCTCCACCCTCTGCGGCCTCCGCTCCGCCAGTGTCCTGGGCCCCGGCCGCTCCGCCACCGCTCCCCCAGTGGTGGCGCCTTTTACTGCAGTCCCCGCGGCCCTCTTTTGTCGAGCTCCTGGTCATATGGTGACCAGGGGCTGCGACCCAGCCCCCGGTGCGCCCCATGTGCCCGAGGGCCCAAAATTTTAGCCCCTGGGGCTCATTTTTGGCTCTTTTTTGAGTTTTTTGGGGGTACCTGGGCCTTTTCGCTTTACAGGGAGCATACGGGGGTCTTTTTCTGACTTCCATATACCGTCGGAAAGCTATTTCCAAGCACTTTTCGATGGTGGAGGTTAGGGTTTTTGGTTCCACCATTTCAATAGCTTTTTTTTCTGTTGTTGTCTGATGTCTCTTTTTGCCTTCCGGGAGTCATATCTGGCTCATCCGGACTCCTTTTTCGGCAAACGAGATATCGTCGGAAAGCTGGTTCAGTGTGCTATTCAGTGGCAGAAGTTATTTTTTTCAGATTCTACTCCAAGTTTTCACTCCTCTGAGTTATGCATTTTATGCCCTCTGGTGGTGTGCTTGGTTCTACAGGTCCGGGGATCTCTTCTTCTGGTTTCTTAGTGCACTCTTCTTTCTGACTTCTGAGCTTGCATGCTCTTTCTGATGTATCTTTATTTTGTAAACGCACTAAGATAAAGTGCCCTCTTCTGCATTTCTGGGATCTTTTTCACCTGGTTCAGTTTTAGTATTCGCACTCAGTTATAAAGTGCCATGGGGGGTTATGATGTTTTGCCTTTTGTGCTCATCCACCTTTGTCAAGTGAGTGTACCTTCCACGACATTAGCCCATGCTGTGTGTCCAGAAGATCTATTCTTCTTCTTCGACACCGCCTTTTATCTTGTGTGTGTACTTCTGTTGCACTGTTGGTGTTCCTGATTCTTCTTCTTGCAGATGTTTTTGGCATTGCATTTCAGTGTTCCTGTCACCTCTCTCCCTGTTCAGCATTATGGGGGGGTTCACCTGTTGGTTCTATTGCTTCCTGGTTCGATTGATCAGCTCTTTAGACACTTGTCTTCTCTACCTGGTCATGCACTTCAGTGGGGGTTCCAGCAGTATCTTCTGACAGAGTTTTCAGACATGCTTCGGAGGAGCTTCTTGCTCTCTTCTTGTTCCTTTCTCTGGGACATCTTTTGCTTTATGTTTTGGGTACCTGATCAGGCCTAGTTGTCGGGACCCATCTTTCCTGCTTTCTGCAGTAGTTTAGCTTTTTTTGCTTCTCCCTAAGTTACACTTAAGGGGGGGTGTTAGAGTAGTCGAGTATTGCTAATAATTAAATCAGTTAATTATTAGTTCTCTACTCTTAGCTTAAGTTAGACTTAGGAAAGTTTCCTTTTCTTAGAAGTTTCCCTTTTAGGGTTTCAGTATCCTTTATAAGGATTCACCGCTTTGTAATTCATAAGGAGATTGTATTATTTTCATCATTGTTAATAGAAGATTATTTTCTTGCAACATGGTTTTGCAGTCTCTGGCCTTTTGGCCGCCATAGTTTCTGCCTTCTCTTCTGTCTTCATTCTTGTAGCAGTCTTTGCATGCAAGTGTTCTTGGGAAGATTTGATGGTTATCAAATCTAACATTTTAGCCTTTGGGGCTTGGTATACTTTCTTTATCATATTAGAATCTATGCATTTCTCTCTCATTTCAATTCATGCTAGGGTTTCAATCTAGAGGATAAGATCTTGGCATTGCACATTCAAAGCTCTTCCTATGAGCAACACACACACATATTCTATTACATTTGGCTATTCATGGAGGTGGAAATCACCAAAATGGGGGTTTGACTAAGGAAAAACCCTATATAGCCACCCCAAAACATCATTTTTAGATATCTATAGCCGTTGTTTCAAGAATTGCAGAGCATATTTGGATACCCTTTTAGCAAACTTTCAAGATCCACGAATAGAATTTTTGTCAAAGTAGTGCAGGTCAAGGTTGACGTAAAGGGGCACAATTGCACCCACGTATTTGGGTCAAGGTTGACCTGGTTCAGAAAAGAAAAAGATTTCTGGGTTTTCTCTGTCTTTGTGTTTCTATTCCAAATCCGATTGTAGAATTTCTAGAAACACGATACAAGCACCAGAAAATAGGTATTTCTAGATTTGCTATGTTATGAGGTATGTATTTCATTTTATCTGATTTCATTATTCTTTGCAAGAAATTCCATATTTATATTTCTTATCATTAGAATTTCATGATGTGTTAAACATTAGTTTAGGGTGTCTTTTATGTGCAAACCCCCATTGTTCTAAACCCTACCTATATTTTACACCAAACATTTTGGTGAACCCGTTTACAAAAACTCTTTCTTTTTGGTGTTAGATTTACATTTTATGTTAGAGCTTACATGCATATAAAAGTAGATTTCTTTTATTCTCTTGCATTTATATTTCAAAAATTTAAAAAAAAATCACAAAATTTCTTTAAAAATACAAAAACATTTACATTTTTCATGCTTGTAGTGCTACTTTGTGTTCAACATGTATGATTTTTGTTTTGAATACTTTGATGAGGATTTTATTGCAAAAGAGGATAGATCCCCTAATGAGGTACATGGAAGTGGGGATGAAAATTGTTTGAATAAGATCTCCATTGATCTTATTCCTATTTCATCCTCCACCATAACCTCTTCAATTGACCTTTGCCATAAGGTGTGTGCATGGTTACCTTCATGTTCCACTATTTGCAACATTGATGCACCTAGAATGTTATATGCTAAACCTTTTTTGATGGTAAAAGGATGTCCTCGAATAACAATTAAGGGTAAACCTAGAGATCCTTTGGATTTCTTTGATAACACAGATTCTATTTCACATGCTTATCACACATGAAATAACTCTCAGCCTATTGTTCCAGTTTCTTTACCTCCTTCCCAACCTATGCTTCCTCAAGTCCCTAGGTTTCCATCTTCCTTTAAGGAGTATGACTTAGTAGAACAATTATGTGCTACTTCTGCTAAGATATCTTTATGGGAATTGCTTCAAACATCCCCGACATATCATGAGGCATTACAAAAGGCTTTATCTACCCTTCATGCTTCACCTCCTAACCAAGAGAACATTAATTCCTTTTTGGAGTGCATGCATACTATGCCTTCTGTACCTCCTATTGTGTTTTCCGAAGATGATTTACCTTCTGTTGAGGTGCAAAATCAATATTCAATGCTCTTATGGTTATTGTTTATATTAATCAAAATATCATTTGTAGAACATTAATTGATAATGGATCTGGGCTTAATGTTTGTAGCATGGATATGCTTAAGGAAATTAAGGTTGATCTTACAACTATTAAACTTGATAATGTCCCTATTCATGGATTTGATAATATTGCAAAGAGAACTTTGGGCATTATTACGTTACCTATTAAAGTTGGTTTGGTTATTCTCAATACACCTATTCATGTTATGCCTGGACCTCTCAATTATAATCTTCTTTTAGGTAGACCTTGGTTACATACTATGCATGCAGTTCGTTCTACTCTTCATCCCAAGGTTAGGTTCATTTATAACAATTTTATGTATACGCTGCATGCAAATGATGCACCAAATTCTTTCTTAAATGAGGAATATGCTAAAGTTTATGAACCTCTCCAACCAAGTAAAGAGCCTAAAAGGCCACTTGAGATTAAACAAACTACAGTTACATCTTCTTCTTTGATTGGGGATTATTGGGGAACATTGGACTTTAATCCTTCTTTTATTGGAGAATATAAAGTTTCTGATTTGGAATTCATGAAACAACAAAGTGGGTTTTAAGAACAACTTTTTACTCCTTCCCTGCTTTCTACAGTTTTAAAAAGTAACTTTGTTGTTGCCTTGATTGAAGAAACAATTGAAACAATAAAACCTGATTGCTATGATGTTGTCACATATGCAACTCCTTGGACTCAATCTGATATGGCTGATAGATATGGTTATGGTTATCATCTACTCAAGAAATCAGGATTTAATGGGAAAGGATGTGGTAAATATGAACAAGTTATACAAGTACCTTCGGACAATGAAATTTATAACAATACATATGGATTGGGGTTCAATCCTTGGAAACAACCATTGACTTTTCTTCTCAATGTTAATCATATATGTGGTGGACATTTGAAGTTGGTTACCTGCTCCTCCTTGACATGAATTAAAAACCTATCTTTGATGTTTTTCCTGAAGATGAAGCCTTAGCATATTTTTTAGGGGCTTATGAGGATCTACCTATGCTTCATCATAAAAGATGAAAGCCCTATTATCTAAATATAGAAGCTTATTTTGGATAACATGATGAATATAATATTTCTCCTTTACCAATGGATTCTCTGATACAAAGTAATTTTCTAATAACTGCGACTGTTGAGGTTCAAATGGATGAAAATGACTCTGAGAAGATGATAAAAATTGGGAAATGTTTGAATCAGGATTAACGTGATCAGTTGGTTTCCCTTTTACTTGAATTTAAGGATATTTTTTCTTGGACATATTCAGATATGTCGGGTATAGATTCTAAGATTGTTACTCACAATATTGTTCTCAAACCAAATGTTAAACCTGTGAAGCAGAAAATACAAAAGATGAATCTAGGAATTTCCTTATTAGTTAATGCTGAAATTGAAAGATTATTGGATGTTGGATTCATCCGCTCTATTGATTACTCAAATTGGATTTCAAATATTGTGCATGTTTCAAAAGGAGAAAATAAGATAAGAATGTGTATTGACTTTAGAGATTTAAATAAAGCATCCTTAAAAGATGATTTCCTATTACCCAATATTGATATGATTGTGGATTCAACAACGGGTCATGCTTTATTAGCTTTTATGGATGGCTTTTCAGGCTATAATCAAATTTTTATTCCTCTTGAAGATCAATTTAAGACCTCTTTTATAACACCTTGGGGAACATTTTGTTGGGTCATGATGCCTTTTGGATTAAAATATGTGGGAGCAACTTATCAACGAGCCATGACTTTGATTTTTCATGATTACATTCATAAGATTCTTGAGGATTATGTGGATGATATCCTAGAAAAATCTATACAAAGAGGAGGTCATGCTAGTATTTTATGACAAATATTTGAAAGGATTAGAAGTTACAATATGATATTGAATCCTAAGAAATGTGCCTTTGGAGTTGATTCTGGTAAATTATTGGGGTTTATAATCTCTAAGTGAGGCATAGAGGTAGATACTGAAAATATTGAAGCTATTGTTAATATGCCCCCTCCTAAGAACATTTCTTAGTTACGAAGCTTATAAGGAAAAATTCAAGCTATTTGTTGCTTTGTTTTGAACTTAGCTGATAGAATTGTTCCTTTTACTTCCTTGCTTAGAAAGGATACCACTTTCTCTTGGAATGAAGAATGTAAACAATCCTTTGAGAAATTTAAAGATTATCTCGCCAATCCTCCTATTTTACAACCTTCTCAATTTGATAAACCCTTTTATCTATATACTTTAGCCACTTTGAATGTGATGAGTGTATTGTTGGCTCAGCATGATAGTGAAGGTAAGGAAAGACTATGTACTATATTAGTTAGACTTTACTCAATTACAAAAAAAGATATACAGATTTGGAAAGACAATGCTTAGCTTTAGTTTATGCTTGTCAGAAACTCAAGCATTATCTATTAAATGTTGAAGTCAATGTGATTGTTAAATTTGATCCTTTAAAACATCTTTTCTCAAAAACTGATCTCTCTGGCCGTCTTGCAAAGTGGGTGATGTTACTTACAGAATTTGATCTTAATTTCATTTCTCAAAAGTCAAGTAAATGACAAGCTTTAACAGATTATTTGGCTGAAGCTCCCTGTCCTCATTCCGATACATGCTTTACTTCAATAGAATTCCCTGACGAAAACATTCTAGCTATTAAACATGATTATGTTTGGGAGTTATATTTTGATGGATCTACATGTAAGACAAGTTCTAGTGTTGGCATTATCTTGATCCCTCCTATGAAAAAGATGATCCCTCTATCATATAAATTGACTTTTCCTTGTACTAACAATATTATGGAGTATGAAGCTCTTATGGTTGGCTTACGAGAAGCTTCATCCCTTAACATTAAAAAATTGGAAATTTATAGAGATTTGCAATTGATTGTGGAATAGATTAAAGGAGGTTATTAGACTAAGAATTATAAAATGACACAATACAAAGATTTGGCTCTTGATGTTCTTTCACAATTCTCTTCTTATACGATTCAAAATTTACCTAGGAAAGATAATCGACATGCAGATGCCATGGCAAGCACAACTTCTTTGGCTTTTCTTGAGAATAATGCTGAAAATTTTCAATTTACTATGCATACTCTTAAAAACCTTGCAATTTCTAATAAGGTTACCTCTGATTGTTTCAATTTGCGTTTGGATGAATGGTATTCTCATATCTTTCATTTTTTGAAAGATGGTACTTTTCCTGAATCAGCAACAAGGAACATGCATAATCGTATTAGGAAGCTTGCAACATGTTATATCATTTTAGGAGATATGCTTTAAAAATGCTCTTATGATGGTTTTCTATTAAGATGTCTTGGTAGAACTGAAATTCCAGTAGCTTTGGCAGAAGCTCATTTTGGTTCTTGTGGGGGACATTTTGGCGAAAAATCTTTAGTCAATATAAACTTCTTAGAATGAGATATTATTGGAAAAAAATAGAACAAGATTCTTTCATGTTTGTTAAGAAATGTCCTTAATGTTAGAAAAATAGTAATTTGATTCATGCTCCTCCTCGTGAGCTTCATAATCAAGTTGCTCCATGGCCTTTTAGTATTTGGGGTTTTGATCTTATTGGATAAATCTCACCAGTTTCTTCTCAAGGACATACTTACATCCTAATAGCTACAAATTGCTTTATGAAGTGCATGGAAGTTGTCCCTCTCCATTCAACTACTACGGATGTTATTTGTGATTTCATTCTTAACAATATTATAACACAATTTGGTATTCCTGCAACGATAGTTTTGGATAATGGTACCTCTTTTAAGAATAAAGAAGTCGCAAAATTCTTGGAGAAATATTAAATTCAACATAGATTTTTGACTTCTTATTATCCTCAATCTAATGGTCAAGTTGAAGCATCAAATAAAGTCATTGAACAAATTTTGAGGAAAATAGTTAACAAGCATGCGAAAGATTGGCATACCCAACTTACCTATGCTTTATGGGCTTATAGGACTAGTGTTTGTATTGCCATAGGTACTTCTCCTTATAATCTTGTCTACAGTACTAATGATATTATGCCTTTGGAATTGGAAATACCTTCTTTACGTGTTTCATTTTGTGGGATAATTGACAAAGATACATTTCAAGAACAACAATTACAAGAATTAGAAATGTTGGATGAATAATGAATAAATGCATTGGAACATATAAAGGCTTATCATAAATTACTTTAGAAGCAGTATAATCATAAGGTAATTGAATGATCATTTTCAATGGGTGATTTAGTATTATATGAGAATCAAAGAAATGTGAATGCTTTACCTGGTGAAAAAGGAAAGTTTAGCCCTAATTAGCTTGGACCTTTTGTTGTAATTGAGGACTTTGGTTCAGGTGCTTACAAAATTGCTGATATGGATGGTGTGCCTTTTAAGGAACCTATCAATATTTTGCATCTCAAATGTTATTATCCCTAGTACATATTGTACACACTAAATAGTGCACTTCTCTAAGTCATTACTTCTAAGGGAATCCATGAATGGGAAACCTTGAGAAAGTGACCTAGAGCTCCCTAGGTATGGAGTCACAAGATTGTTTGAGTATTTCTCTCAGCTAGAGCTATTAATCCTATAGCCTTGCTAGTAAACCACACAATGGGAGATCCAATGGAGACAAGGGCAAGAATACCAATATCCTCAAGAATCTTGAGTGAAATGCAATGCAACTATTCTAAGAATGAAGATGCAAGCTAAGCTATGGAAATGAAAGATGCAAGTGTTACAATCCTTACTAATTAAGCTATGTGAGCTAATCTAGAGCATAAAGGAAACTAAGCTAAGAAAGCATAAACATAAAGCTATGATGCAAGAATGATAGCTAAATATAAGAGGATCTCCAAAAGCTCCAAAGTCACCTAGAAAACCTACAGCATAACATTAGTATTCAAAGATTGTATATGAAAATGAGGAAGAGAGCTCTTCTTTTATAGGAAGTGAGAAAGAATGGACCATGGAGATTAACAGGCAAAAGATTTAATCAAGGGTAGAGCTTGAAGAGAGATCAATCCATGTGCACAAGATTCCTCCAATGAGAAAATAAGAATTGACTTTTTGTGTCCCATATAAGACAAAAAGTGCTTTTTCTCTTTTTATAAAGTAAGAATAATGTTTTATTTGTGCAACTTAGGATAAAAGGAAAGGTGGGGAACTTTTATTTAATAGAAGGGGAGGAAATTCCTTTTAATTGAATAGAAACTTTAGGATAAAATGGTTAATCCATAGAATATAATTGAATAAATGATAGAATAGGATTTGATCAAGGAAATTGATATTAAATCAAAAATGTTGATTGAAGAATTTGATAAATTGCTGAATGGGGGCCCAAAGTCTAGACGACCATTTTAGGGTGCATACACATATTTATTTCCTTTTGTATTTATGTATTCCTTATAAAATGGCTATGTTTGTTTTATAGGTTATGTGATTTTAGCAAATTACATTTGAATACATTTATACATGTTCTTTCTTTCTGTTAAGTTTTATGTTATTGGTAAAAATATAGTAATTAGTCACATAACTAACTAGCAAAGAGAGTTTTTCATTTATAAATTCTTTTGAGTTTGATACATATGTGGCACAATGTCCTATCTATCACTCTCTCTATCCCTATGCTTTGGTGGTCGATGGCTCCTAGATCTCTCTGATCTATGATGAGAAGATGAAGGTCTTTGTATGGTATTCAGTGAGTGGCTCCTCGATATGCTAATCTCATATACGCACTCATGTGATCTTCATAGGTCATCCATCAACCTCTCCTCTCTTTTTCTACATAACCTCAACTCTCATTGGACACAACCAATAATATCAGCATGCCTGTCGGGATCTCTGTGACCAATGGGGAACTCTAGCTCGATGGCTAGTAGTTGGTAGGATAGGCATGTGTCCTTTAGGAGCTCGAATACAAAGCTCCTCCACTCCACTCTACTAGCTATAGAATTAAAATATATTTATCTTTTAGTCCTTTTTCTTCACAAATTAAGTTAAATATTTAAATCAAATACATGTTTTATACCTAGATCTCCCTCTTGGGTATCACTGAAGGATATGGATGGTGGGGGCATGGAGTGACTACTATCTCCATGCTCGCTATGTCTACATCTCATAGGTGATGTCTCTATATGGGTGTGTGGAGGTCATTTTGATCTCAGTGGTGATGCATGAACAACATGCACATCCACACTGGTACTATCAATTGGGGGTATCCTATCTGCTCTTTCCATTTTTCTCTCCTCCATGGGATCACTCATGATGATGGGCTACTCCTCATCTCTATGATCCTCCTCCTCCTCCTCCTTAAGTATGCTACTATCTCAGTGTGTCCTCTCTGAAAGGCCTGAATCACCTATCGGATAGTCATCAAGGAAGATGGGGTGGGTTCCCCTCAGAGTCTAGTATCTGATGTAGTCCCTACTGACACCTGAATAGGCTGCATCAGGGGATACCTCTGTATCCTCTCTCTCATCTGTATCATTATTATAATGTCTTCTATTGATGGCCTACGTATAGTGTCAGGTCTCTGATAGTATCTTGTTGGCTGTGCGTACCGAGGTACTACTCTAGGGACCCCCTGTATAAGACCAAACTATCTCATCACTCTGTCATAGTAGTATGATATTACTATGTGACTAGGTTGACCCTCTAGCAGCTTGTGTTGTTGTGAGTGTCTCATATGATGTCATGTATCTGGCCACTCTGTCACATGACAATATGGTCTCCATATCACATCTATGTCTGGTACATGGTCTAGATGTACCCTACAATAGAGGATATCTCCATGCTACTAGAAATCTCCTAGTGGATAATCAAAGGCTCTTAGTGTGCCCACATCTACCATCACAGAAACACCCTATGGTTGTGTACATGTGAAATGCTCGAACAACCAAATATGTAATAGTGTGCATACTATGAGAGTCTCTCACTGATATCTCACCAATTGACATAACTCGTGGTATAGATGGGCTAGCATGTTGCAGCCCTATGTGAAGATGGTCCTATCACTCTCCATCTTGCATATGAGATGGGTAAAAGGTGCTAAAAAGATTATACCCTTTGTGTTGGGTACTACAACCAAAGAAAGTATACACATCATAACCCTTTATACCAAGGGTGTCAGACCTACCAGTATGGCTGATAGGGTGATATGGTCTACTCGGGTTCACATATGTGGAACCTATCCTAGGAAATACTCTACATCTACATGAATATCCTTAGGACCCCAATGTATTGTCGATCTGACAGGCTCATCTCAAACTATAAGTTGTAGGATCTTGTACACATCCTCTAGTGTCACTGTGATCTGTCCTAAGGGGAGATGAAAGGAACATGTGTCCTCATCCCACCTCTCTATAAGATCATGTTAGGAATAGTCCCAAGAGATAACTAAGAGGGGGGGTGAATCAGTTATCTACAAGTTTTGATTCTTTATCCAATTAAGTATGTAATAAAACATTAAGCATTAACACAATGAAAGAACACTTAACACAACACCACAATTTTGGTTATGGGGAAACTGAAATAGGTAAAAACCCTAGTGGGAATTGACACCCACTAAGAACTACACTAGTGTATTATGATCCCTATTAGAAGACCTTACAACCCTGTTAGGAGTTGATCTTTATAGTGCAATAAGTACACTAACCTGGTCAAGGGTCAGACCCTATTAGGAGTCTTTTACAATTAATCCTGTTAGGGGTGAGGACACACTATCGGAGAGCACACTGCTTAAAGGGGTGAAGGCTGCAACCTTCTATTTAATAGATACATACTATATCTAGATCTTGGTGAATTGTGCGTATACCTTCTATCTTGATCAGTTCCAATGAATAGCATAAAATTTCAACTATGTCACATAGACCTACCGATGGCTCAACACTTCACACTCTCTACTATGCTCTCTTATTACAACTCTGAACCATACTTAGCAATCACAAAAGACTACCTATAAATATCTTTCCTCTAAATGATATAATCAAGTCGGCCTGTTAGAACCATCTTGAAATCATATTAGATAAACAATGTAACTCTTCAATAACATCTCAGTCAGCTCTACTAAGCACGCATCATAAATTAGGACTTCACAATTCCATGTGAGTAGATGCCACACTACACACAGTTAGCTTCACAAAATTATCTCCAACTTTCTTCTCATGTTGTATTACATTATGCACTCTTGACCAAACATTATTAAAACTCTTCTTATCATGAATCCAAGTGTGCATACCGAGATGATGGGTGCAACTACCGTAATCATATAAACACTTTCGTCTCTTCCAGATAAACTCAGGAGACTATAATTGTCAACTGGATACTTCATAACTCAACTTCTACTGCATATTTGACTCTATTTTCATGAACATAACATCATACATATGTGTATATGCATTTCTAGATTTGATTGTGTGTGATTTTTTATACCAAAAATCACACACAATCAAATCCAAAAACACATATATAGTTAAAATGGATTGTGCAAATATGATATTATTAATCATACATATGTCTTCAACATAAATATAAATGTGCAAGGCTCTACTACAACCAAACTACAAATTACATACAGAACTATTCCTGGGACCTGTTAGGAACACTCACTAGTATACACAATTGTACAACTGTCTTTATTCAAAATCAACCTCTGTGTCTATTATATCATGTTGATAACATATCCATGCAACATCTACTCAAGGCTCTCTTCATCAGGCGTCCACGCATGCTACTTACCATATGTTGTCATCAATGACAAACATACAGTCAGCAATCTGGCTTGTTGGCAAATCTCCAACGATCTCCCCCTTTGGAATTGATGGAAATATATGGAATGAAAAACACCACCAATCCAAACATCCAATTCTTTTATAACATTCTCCATTTCCTCAACAAAACTCTCCCAAGGAAGTATCTTCCTACTACTGCAATATCTTTCAATATTCTCCATTTCCTCAACTGTACTACTTCCCATGACTATTTTTTTACTCCCCCTTTCTAGTTGTTTTTTATTACTTTATATTTATTTCTTTTTATGTTTTTCCTGACTAACTCCCCCTTTGACATCAATAGAAAAGGGTGCCAAAAACATTTAAGCATTGGTACTACTCCTGAGATAGAGTAGTCAACCCTTCATCAGTCACTGAGGACTGATGAAATTCTATAAACTCTAATCAGATTTAGGGAAGGGAATTACTCCCAACTTCTCCCTGAGATACTCAAAAGTATCCTTAGGTAAAGGCTTTGTGAATATGTCTTCTAGGTGATCTTTTGTACTCACATAGTCCACCATTACTTATTTATCTGCTACTTTGTCTCTTAGGAAATGATACTTTATCTCAATATGTTTTGTCTTTGTATGCATCACAGGGTTCTTTGACATATTGATAATGCTAGTGTTATCATAATGAATAGCAATAGAATAATCAATCTAAATACCAAAATCTTTTATCATCTGCTTGATCCACAAAATAGTAGAGCAATTCAATGCTGCTGCTACATACTCTATTTTTGTTATTCACTGAGAGATACAATTTTTCTTTTTACTTATCCAAGTAACAAGTCTATCTCCAAGGAATAAAACTCCTCCAAAGGTACTCTTTCTATCATCCATGCATCCTACCCAATCTGCATCTGTATATACATGAAGCTCTACATTCTCAAAATTAGGATACCATAAACCATAGTCTAGGATTCCATTCAAGTATCTGAATATTCTTTTTACTACCATGAGATGACTTTCCTTAGGTTCTGCTGTAAATCTTCCAACAATACCAATTGCATTGGAAATGTATGGTCTGGTTTCAGTAAGATATATAAGTTTTCCAATCATAGACTTATATGAGGTTATATCTATTGCTGGTGAATCATCTTCTTTTGAAAGCTTGCATCCTGTTATCATAGGGGTACTTACTGGCTTGCAGTCATCCATCTTGAAAGTCTTCAAGATCTCTTTCATATACTTAGTCTGATTTATGAATATACCTTTAGCTGTCTACTGCACATTCAATCCTAAAAAGTACTTGATAGGACCAATCATGCTCATTTAAAATTCACTCTACATCTCCTTAGAAAATTCTAGACTAAGTTTGTCATTACCACTGAAGATAATGTTATCAACAAATATAGCAACTAACAACAGTCCATTAGATGTTTCTCTTATGAATAAGTCAAATTCTGCTACTCCTTTCTTGAATCCAATCTTAGTCAAGTAACCATTAAGTCTTTCATACCAAGCTCTAGGGGCTTGCTTAAGTCTATAGAGGGCTTTCTTCAATCTACATACCATATCAGGTTTGTCTGATAAAGTGAATCCTTCTAGCTGCTCAATGTATACTTCTTCCTTCAACTCTCCATTCAAGAATGCTGACTTAACATCCATTTGGTATACCTTAAAGTTCTTGAATGTAGCATAAGCTAAAAACAACTTTATGGCTTCCAATCTTCTTACAAGGGAAAATGTATCGACATAACCAATCCCTTCTCTTTGTGCATACCCTTTACATACTAATCTAGCTTTGTTTCTTACGACTGTTCCATCTTCATTCATCTTATTTCTAAATATCCACTTGGTTCCAATCACATTCTTATCACTAGGCCTAGGGCCCAATTTCCATGTATCATTTTAAATTATCTAATCTAGCTCTTCTTTCATTGCTTAATGCCAATCTGAATCATTACATGCATCTTCAACACTTAAGGGTTCAATCTGTGATAGTAAACATACCTCTTCATTTGTTGTGGAACCTTTTTCTTTTGATCTTGTCATGACTTTACTGCTCTGATCTCCAATAATGTCTTTCTTTGAATGATATCTAGATGTGAATTTAGGAATATTAGGACTGACTTTCTCATCAGACATTTGAGATTATTCTTCACTTGTTTCTGGGTCATTGAATAACACATCAATGATGTCAAACATTTCTTCAACAATTGCTTCACTACTGGCAAGTTTAGGTTCTTCTTCAATCATAGGTGCATAATCATGATATATTTCTTGAATCATAAACTTTTCACCAATCTTAACATGAGCACTTTCAATGATCTTCTTTAATCTCAAGTTAAAACATCTATAAGCTTTTCTTTTGGTAGAGTAACCAAGAAAAATACCTTCATCACTTCTTGCATCAAAATTGTCAATTATTTCATCCCTCTTGATGTAACACTTGCTTCCAAAGATTTTGAAGTATTTGACTATAGGTACATTCCCAAACCATAGCTCATAAGGTGTCTTGTCTACACTTGGCCTTAATTGAATTCTATTGATAGTGTAGACTCCAATATTGACTTTATCTCTCCAATAGGTGTGTGCGACCTTTCATTCAATCATGATGGTGCGCATTGTGTCAAGGATGATTCTATTCCTTCTCTCTGCAATTTCATTTTGTTGAGGGGTTCTAGGAGCACTTAGCTGTCTCTTTATCCCATGTTCTTCGTAGTACACATAAAATTTATCAAAGGTGAATTCTCCTCCTCTCTCTGATCTCAGACATTTAATCTTTAACCCAGACTCATTTTCAACCTTAGCTTTGAATATTTTGAACTTGTTAAAAGCTTCTAATTTATCTTTTAAGAATGCAACCCACATCATTCTAGAATAATCATAAAAAAAAAAATGAAATACCTTTCACCATAGTATGATCTTGTTTGAGTTGGTCCACATAGGTTTGTATGTATCAGATCCAACTTGTTCTCTACCGAATTATGCTTTCTTCTAAATGAGTTCCTTACATGCTTTCCCATCCCACATTCCTTGCATATTGTGTCTATTGATTTTGCAATGCTAGGAAGATCTCTTACTGCCTTTACATTACTTATCTTTACTATGTTATCAAAATTGATATGACATAGTCTTTTGTGCCATAACCAACTGTCATCTACTTTAGCAACAAGACAACTAGCTTTAGGATTAAGATGGAAAATATTACATTTAGTCTTTGATCCTGATGCAATCATTTCTCCTTCTTTGTTGTTAATGATGCACTTTTTGTCTTTGAACTCCAACCGGTAACCTTTGTCAAGCAACTTTCCAACACTTAATAGGTTATGTTTCAAACCATCAAAATAAAGAAAATCATCAGTGTTGTTCTTTCCATCCAAGGTGATGTCTCCTCTACCTATGATAGTTTTAGGAGTGTTGTCACCAAACCTAATTATACTACCTTTGTATCTATCTAGATGTATAAATCTATCTTTGTCTCCTGTCATGTGATGTGAGCAACCACTATCAATGATCTAGTCTATACTAATGTCAGCATGTGAAATTAGTGCTAACTCTTGTGCATTCTTTTCATCTTCAAGAGAAATGAATCCAATTTCATCCTCTCCTGATTCTTCGTCTGATACTCCATCTCCAGCATAGTAACATTGTTTTTTGTACTTGGGCTTGTAGTTATTTTTGAACTTCTTGACTCTTGTAGGACACTTAGATGCAAAGTGACTAATCTTGTTACATGAAAAGCACTTGAATGGTAATTGACCTTCATATTTTTTTTTTCCTTTCTTTTCTCTCTTAGTAATCATAGCAATGAAATCATCTAGTGTTTTTTCTTCATCATCATCATCAAAATTATCAAAGGTGTTCAAGGATTTCTTACCATGGACTGAAGCTTTGAAGGTTGTCTCACTTTTAGGCTATGTTTTCAAACTTGAAATCTCAAAGGCTGAAATCTTTCTAATTAAGGTCTCTCTCCTGAATTCTTTTGAGAATGGTATAGTCTCTTCCAAGATGTTTATCTTGTTCTCATATTCTAGTGTTAATGTAGTCATTAACTTATCCATGATGTCTTGTTCAGAAATCTCTCCACCATTATTTCTGATTCCTAATACTACTTCATTAATCCTTTGATTGTAGGCTCTAATTCTTTCTATAGGTAGCATTTCCAATGGATTGTACTTTTTCTTCCAAGTCTTTCTACATGCATTCTTGGCTTGGATGTCTCCTTCAAACATGTCTTCTAGATACTTCCAAATCTTGTAGGCTTTATCCAATTTCTTGATCTCTAAAAATTCACTGTCAGACAAGGTGCTGATGAGGGCTTCTTTGGCAAGAGCATTTGAAGTAAACAACTCCTTTTGATTAAGAGTTGCATAATCCTTGGAAAGATCTGATAAAGTAGGAATCTAAGTTTCTTTAGTAGCTACCTCAAAAATTTCAAAGGCAATGCACTGCAAATGTGTCATCATCTTGTTCTTCCAGTCAAGATAATTTTCTCCATTGAACTTAGGACTTTCTTTTCTAAAGAATTCCATCTGATCAACCTCAAGCTATTAAAATTTCTATCCAAGGTACTTGGCTTGATACCAATTGTTAGGAATAGTCCCAAGAGATAACTGAGGGGGGGGGGGGTGAATCAGTTATCTACAAGTTTTGATTCTTTATCCAATTAAGTATGTAATAACATTAAGCATTAACACTATGAAATTACACTTAACACAACATCACAATTTTGGTTACGGGGAAACCCAAATAGGTAAAAACCTCGGTGGGAATTGACACCCACTAAGAAATGCACTAGTGTATTATGATCCATGTTAGAAGACCTTAAAACCCTGTTAGGAGTTGATATTTACAATGTAATAAGTATAGTGACCTAGTCAAGGGTTGGACCCTATTAGGAGTCTTTTACAATTAACCCTTTAGGGGTGAGGATGCACTGTCTGAGAGCACACTTCTCAAAGGGGTGAAGGCTGCAACCTTTTGTTTAATAGATACACACTATATCTGGATCTTGGTGAACTACGTGTAGACCTGTTGTCTTGATCAATTCCAATGAATAGCATAAACTCTCAACTATGTCATATAGACCTTCTGCTAATGGCTCAACACTTTGCACTCTTTGTTCTGCTCTCTCATTACAACTCTGAACCATACTTAGCAATCACAAAAGACTGCCTATAAATATCTTTCCTCTAAATGATATAATCAAGTCAGCCTATTAGAACCATCTTGAAATCATATTAGATAAAAAATGTAACTCTCCAATAACATCCCTGTCGGCTCTACTAAGCACACATCATAAATTAGGACTTCATAATTCCATGTGAGTAGACGCCACGCTACACACAATCAGCTTCACCAAATTATCTCCAACTTTCTTCTCATGTTGTATTACATCATGCACTCTTAACCAAACATTCGTAATACTCTTCTTATCATGAATCTGAGTGCACATACCAAGATGATGGGTGCAACTACCGTAATCATATAAACACTATCATCTCTTCCAAATAAACTTAAGAGACTATAACTGTCAACTGGAGACTTCATAACTCAACTTATACTACATATCTAACTCTATGTTCATGAACATAACATCATACGTATGTCTTCAACATAAATATAAACAGGCAAGGCTCTATTGCAACCATACTACAAATTACATACATAATTGTTCCTGGGACCTATTAGGAACACTCACTGGTATACACAATTATACAACTATCTTTATTTAGAATCAACCTCTATGTCTATGATATCATGCTGATAACATATCCATGCAACATCTTCTCAAGGCTCTCTTCATTATGCTTCCACACATGCTACTTACCATATGTTGTCATTAATGACAAACATAGAGTCAACAATCTGGCTTGCTGACAAATCTCCAATAGAGTCGATATCATGGCTTGATTGAATCTCATCTATGGTAGGACTATTACCTAGTACAATCCTATGTTTTTCAATAGCTGTATTTAATCCCCATTCAACTTGGACAATTTTTCTTTGATGATTAGTAGTGGCCCTCTCAAGGGGTTCTCTTGGAGACAAACCAGGTCCTATAAGCACAACCCGACATCATATTAAAACTATAGAACCACAACAATATATATCCAACTTGGCTAGGTCAAGGTCGACCTCTATTAGTTCAAGGTTAACCTTCCTGGGTCAAGGTCAACCTTCTTGAGTTGAGGTCTACCTCACTCCAGGAAAGGTGTAGACCTTCCCAGTTTATGTCAACCTTAAAGGGTCAAGGTTGACATAACTGGGTCAAGGTCAACCTTTCAGGGTCAAGGTCGACCTTGCCTATAAAAATAGGAATTTGAGATTACATATATTAACAACAACAAATATACCTTAGGAAGCAACTGTCATGTTTCCAGGCACTGTCTCAGGAGCTCTATTCATGTCACTTGAAGTTGCTCTCTACTCAACATCCTGCTTTCTCTCCTAAACTTTGAAAATGGTAAGAATGAGTAGGTATGTGCTCTCTTCCTTTATTTATAGATCAAAATTAGGGTTTTTGTTAGGGTTTTTTAGGGTTTATTTATGTTAAATTTGAATTTCCCTTTATATACTTTTAGATAGACTTTCACTCTTTTCATCATAACTTGAGTTATGTAGCTTCATTTTCAGTGCCGTCTATAGCATTAGAATCATGATTCAGATACCTAACTCCTTAAATTAGTTTAGGAAGGGTAGGAATCCTTATAATTAGTTTAGGAAAAGGCATTTTTCAACAAATTGCATATCCAGTGTATAGGGCTATCCTTATCACCCTATTTGACCCTTCAGAAGTAGAAAGCCAAAAAAGGGGGGCATAAAGGGGCTCTATGCACTTCTCAATTTCATTTTAGTAAGTCTTAGGTTATTTATGGATTTTCATTAACCTTGTGTGTTGTAGGTTGTGGGTACTAATGGTTTTTTGCAGGATCTCTACATTGAGGACTTGGTTATATCCTTTTTATTTATTATGATGTTTTCTTACTTTAGCTTGCATATTCACGTAGTGTCATATATAAGCTAAAGTGGGGGCTAAATGTATCATCTTAAAATAGAATAAATTCCATATTGGTAGGTTTAGCACCCTCATTTAGTGTATTTTCATGATATATTTACATTTAGGATGCATATGCACTTGATTCTTTGTTTCTAGGTGAAATTAGGGTTAGGATCCTGAGGATTCCCTCAATTTCCTTCTTAGTGGCTCTATTTTCTAAGTAGGACCTATGTGCTGATCCTCCTAGAATTTATCACATTTCTTTTAGGACTATGTGCCCTTTTCCAACATTCTATTATGTTTTCCCATCATTCTAAGTCTCTGGCTGACCTTTCACTAAAACACTAAGTTGACTGGCCTAAAACCTCAGGTCAGGGTCAAGGTTGACCTTGACCTTTGTCAGGTTTTGGTTCCCACTTTAAAATTTGGATCATAGTAGGGCCCTAAATTAAAAATGGGCCTCTGGATCTGAATGTAGAAGGGTTTTTATTCAAAATTCATTTAATACATTTCCTCCTTAGTTGGCTATTGTGATTAGACCATAATTCAAGGTGAAATTTAAATTAGGGGACCTTACATTTCCCTAGGAACCTTACCTTAAAATCTTTATATAAGCACTCTCTTTTTCCTTCATTTTGATTAGTTATGGGGAGATGACATAATGATGAGATGACGATGCAAGATTGCAAGAGGATGATATAGGAGAACAAGATATGATGATGCCTTGATGCAATCAAGCATTTTGTGGACATTCATTTGGAGCAAGAAAGATTCCTTCTTCCTTGATCTACCATTTTCAATATTCAAGCATTCTAAAGATACAATCATGGGGTAGCAACTATAGATTGTGAGTTTGGTAGGAGTACTTTATCCTTGGGGAGTTTGTGTGCTTTCTTTATCATATTCAAATCTATGCATTTCTCTCTCATTTCAATTCATGCTAGGGTTTCAATCTAGAGGATTAGATCTTGGCATTGCACATTCAAAGATCTTCCTACGAGAAAAAAACACACATATTCTATTACATCTGGCTATTTGTGGAGGTGGAAATCACCAAAATGAGGGTTTGACTAAGGAAAAACCCTATATAGCCACCCCAAAACACCATTTTCAGATATCTATAGTCATTGTTTCAGGAGTTGCAAAGAAGATTTGGATACCCTTTTTGGAAAACTTTCAAGATCCATGAATAGAATTTTTGTTAGAGCAGTGCAAGTCAAGGTCGACTTAAAGGGGCACAATTGCACCCCTGTATTCAGGTTAAGGTCAACGTGGTTCATAAAAGAAAAATATTTATGGGTTTTCTCTATCTCTGTGTTTATGTTCCAGATCTGATTGCATAATTTCTAGAAACAAGATACAGGCACTAAAAATCATATTTTTCCAGATTTGCTATGTTATGAGGTATGCATTTTATTTTATCTGATTTCATTATTCTTTGCAAGCATTTCCAGATTTATATTCCTTATCATTAGAATTTCATGTATGTGTTGAATATTGGTTTACGGTCTCTTTTGTGTAAACCCCCATTGTTCTAAACCCTATCCATATTTTACACCAAACACTAGATAATTTATCTAATAATCAGTCAATGAATCAGAAAGGCACATATAATTTTTTACTGATTTGTTGAGTTTATCTTTTTAAGTTGGTATTATACATATAGGGAGGAATTTGGGACTGTAGGATAACTAGACTTAACTTATTCACCCCTCCCCCCTCTCAGTTATCTAACAAAAAGTTCATTTTAAAATAGAGATATGGACAAGTCAACCGAAGGATGGCGTATATCCTAGAAGTTACAATGTAATGGTGTGAATTTGACCCCACCAAAAGGAACCTATGTTCCCTTGAGAGCCAAGTTCACAACATACACTTAGATATCTCTAACTAGCCAAACCAATGGAAATATCTTATTATAGATAAAGAGAAGAAATTTTTTGGTTCTATAAATAGAAAGACTGGATGACTTAGAGTCTTTGGTCTAAATTTGCGCGTCGCAGCCAAGGATGCCAGTGTGGTGCATGGACATTGGCGCAATGTGTTGTAGTCTTGTACGAATCATGATAGAAAATGCTCAAAATGAGGAGAAAATCCAAGTCTATATTTTGAATAACCTGCAAAGCATAGAATTAGAATATATGATAATGAATACTCTATAATAGAAATAAAAATAAATGATCAAGATATGAAAATACAAGAAAACCTTCATGTGGTTGAACACTTTTGATAAACTTGCACACATGCAAGAGAGGGAAAAATATTTGGGGATTTTTGGAGACTTGCCTCAGTTAAGTCCCTTCTTTGGTGTTTCCACATCCACAACAACCAGATAGATAAATACATTGTAAAGACAAATAAATGATAATCTAATAGAAACAAACCCCACTAGATGGAGGAGAATCCCTATTACATAAGATGTGAAAATAGAAACAAACCCCTCTAGTGGAGGAAAACCCATATGGCATGACATAATTGATAGAAAAAGGATGTGATAATACCAAGATGCTCAAAGACACAAGATAATTGAAAATATATTACCAAATAGGCTTGAGGAAGCCAAAAGAGCTATGTAGATTATTGCAAGAGATTTTCATAGTAAATGAGAGAGCAAGAAAGATGCAAGAGCCAAGATAAAGCAAAAACACAAGAGAGATTATAGAGATAAAACTTATAGAGAGAGAGAGAGAGAGAGAGAGAGAGAGAGAGAATCTAAGAGAGCTTAAATGAATCAAAAGACCTTAATTTAAAGAGATAATAAGAGGGAAAAATAGGCATCCAGGCCATTGTCAAAAATTATGAGTCATTCCACCGACAAAAGAAAGTGACAAGTAGAAATCATGTACAAGACTAACATTTGAACATTGAGATGTTGGTGGGTGAATGTACAACATGTGTACGTCTATGTGGAATGCTAGTGTCCAAATAAATCACACTAAAAAAAGAATTGTGGTACAAGAAACATGTAGATAATGTGAAGATGATGCTAGAATATAATTACTGATGAGGAATCTAAGAATCCTAAGAGAGAAATGTTGATATAAGGGCTTAAATGGACCTATTCAAATGCTAGGGGAATGCACACTAAATTGGTTACAAAAGTGTGGCCTAAAGTGCAAGTGGGGGTATGCAATTTTTGACTCTACAGTACCTTAATTGAGAGGGTAACTATTTATAGTTAGCCCAATTTTCAGTTATCAATTTGGTCCTTAAACAGGTTTATAGATTGAAAAATACATAGCATTGGTGAGGACAAATCTATTAACCAACACATCCTTACAATCCAATTGAAACTTCATGATATAGAAAGTGATGTATTGAATGCTTGATTTTAAGTTGTATATGCTTGATTGGAATGCTTGAATGAAGTCTTCAATAGTTAACCCTTGCTTCAATGAATGCCATTAAACTAGGGCTTCCACATTGAAATTGATTATTATCTTTAAATTTGGGTGTTCACCTTGCACTTGATTCCATTATTAAAAAAATAAAGCAATTAGGTTGCTTTATAGTGATTCTGGAAGTTAGAATTAGAAAGACAACCACGAATCTCGAAACCATTCAAAACCTTCTGAAGACCTAGGCCCTAAGTTTGGGAAAAAAAGGTCAAAATAAGCCTATTCCAAGAGGACTTTGATTGATCTCAAGGAATGGATTATGGAGGATTCGACAATTTGAGATAAGAATCTATGGTTGATTCTGATGACAAGATTGAATTTTGAGGTAAAATAAGGTCTAGGAGAGGAAATTAATTTTGTGATTGGAGGATGCATAAAGATTGGATCCTACCTCAATTTTTGTACAAGTTAGAGAGGAAAAAGGACTCAATTTGAATTAGGTATGCAATAAGTGCAATTGTAAAGTCCTAAAATAAAAATGTATAATGTGAATATACACTAAAAGAAGGTGCTAAACAATTGCTAAATTGTAGATCACACAAGTGATTACAGTTTAGGATGGTACATTTAGTCCTCACTTTAGAGGTATATGACATTATGTGCATATGAAAGCTAAAGTACAGACAAATTTAGTAAATGAAAAAAGCTATATCAAATCCTCCAGTGTGTAGATCCTACAAGAAACCATTAGTAATTGCAACCTATGAAATCACATGTCAGTGATAAATAATAATCACCTAGGGATTACTAATGAAGGTGATGAACTTCGTGGGTAGCTATATGCCCCCTATTTCAGGTTGATATTAGGAAGGTGAAATGGGGAATCATGTTTACTACAATGAAATGTAAGCATAAAGTGTTAAAAAATTATTTTTCCAAAACTATTCAAGATGTGCCATAAACATTTCAAAAATTACTTAGAAAGAAAGGAATTTTCATCATGATTCCAATGCCTATAATGAAAAAAAGAAAAAATATTTTTAACCTAAAAAGTGCACATAAGTTAACCATTACCTCTTGAAAAGATCATTTGTAACTTTTACCTTTGTTGTGCTCTTGTGAATAGAGGAGGACGAATATGTTGAGGAAGAAATCTTTGCAAATGACGAGATTGGAGATTCTCAAGAGATTCGTGGAGGATGATATGACCCTAGATGAGATATGTCTCATTTTTTGTGCTTTGTCTTTGCTTTGAACATTTTGTCTTTTTGTTGTAGATGTAGAAACTAGTTTGTGAATAGGTTAAAAATGGAACCTTAACAATGCACCTAACATTCAACACTATTCATTTGTAATTGTTGTTTTGAATTGGAATAGCATAAGTAAATCTGGAAATGCTTGAAAATTAATTAGATCAAGATACATACCTCATTATGAAATTGATTTAGAAATACCTATTTTCTGAAGCTTGTGCGGAGTTTCAGAAGATTCTACAACCAGATCTGGGACCAGGAAGTCATAACAGAGAAAACCCATAAAACTTTCATCTTTCCGGCAGCAGGTAGTCTTTGACCCTCATAAAAGGTCAAAGGCTACATTTTTATTCTGAAGGCTGATTTTGACCTTGTTCACGGATCTCAGAAGTTCAGCAAAAAGGGTACTCAAATCTGTCCTCTAATTCCTGAAACATCGACTGTAGATATTTGAAAAAGGGAGTTTTTGGGGTGGCTATATAGGGTTTTGCCTTAGTCAAATGCTCGTTTTGGTGATCTCCACCTCCATGAATAGCTGATTGAAATAGAATGTGTGTGTGCATGTATTGAAAGTGTAATGCCAAGATCTAATCCTCTAGATCAAAACCCTAGCATGAATATGTATGAAAGAACAATGCATAGATTTGAATAAGATAGAAAAGCATACCAAGCCCCTGAGGCTAAAGTACTTCTACCAAACTCATAATCTATAATTGCTACTCCATGATTGTATCTTTGAAATCTTGAAAGTTGGTAATGATGGATCAAGGAAGAAAGGATCTCTCTTTCTCCAAGTATGTGTTCGCAATGGTGTGTTCACAAAGATGCTTGATATCAACAATGGCTTGATCTTCTATATCATCCTCTTGCAATCTTGCATCTTCACTTCACCATTCCTTGCTTGGTTTAATCTCCTTGCCATAGGATTGCTTGTGTGAAATCACTTGGTGAAAATGAATGCAAATGAGAATCTTTATATAGAGGTTTCAAGGTGAGGCTCCTAGAGCAATGTGACGACCCATAATTCAAATTTTACCTCGAATTATGGTCCAATCACAATAACCAAGGAGGGAAAAAAATTAAATGAATTTCAAATTAAAACCTTTCCATACTCGGATCCGAGGGCCCGACATTGATTTCGGGGCCCGTCGGGACCAAATCTAGAAAAGAGGCATAGATTCCAGAGGAGGTTAAAGATGACCTCATCTTTGACCTAGGTCAGGGATGAGCTCAACTTTGACCTAGGTTAGGGTTGACCTTGACTCTGACCTAGGTCAGGGTCAACCTTGATCTTGACCCAGTGGGCCCAAATCTAGCCAGAGTCAGGATAGGAGGTCCCGAGAGTCCCTGGAGACCTAGAAATGATGCCAGGATGGGATAGAATGCCAGGGAGAAGCATAAAATCCTATGATGATTGTGATGAAGGCTAGAAGGACCTATTTTTAAGTCCTACCTAGAAAATAGAGCCATGGAAGATGGAAATTAAGGAGAATCCTTGGGATCCTAACCCTAATTTCACCTAGAATGAAGAAATCAAGTGCATAATGCATCCTAAATGCAAATCTATCATGATAAATGTACTAAAAGAGGGTGCTAAACCTATCAAAATAGAAGTGCTTCCATTTTAAGATGATACAATTTGTAGATAGGGTTTTGATGTTGTTTAGAGTAGAAAACCTAGAAATTTCACCTAGTCCAAAGAAGTTGGCCCAGTCTAAAGGAAAAATTTACCAATTACCAAAAACTCAACCTGGTCCCACAAAGTTGACCTAGTCCTTGAGAAAGTCATCCTAGTCCTAGGTGTTTCTATTTTTATTTCTTGGAGGATTTTGATTGATGTATATGTTTTACTAATAGAAATTTATTAATTTGTGATTGTAGGACCTTCTAATAATGAGGGTACATAATACCATGAGGACTATGACATTCCTTCATGATTAGTATGGCATGCTACAACCACATGATATCTAATCGTTGAGAGATGTGGACTTGTATTGGATATCTTGCCTACTGTAGATTTGATTTTATCTAGCCATGTTGATGGCACTAGTGGAGAGGTGGGATGAGGATACATGTACCTTTCACTTTCCCACTAGTGAGATGACTGTCACCTTGGAGGATGTATAATAGATTCTGCAACTACCCATCTGAGGATGGATAGTGAGATTCTTCACTTACATATCAGATGTAGATATAGATAGAGATTGGATTTACTATTTAGGGTAGATGCTCACTTGTACACAGAGTGATCAAATACTACTAACTTCACTATTTCTTGCATCCTAGGAGGATGTACGCTTGGTCAAACAAATTTTGATTTGTAAAATTTTTATTATGGTTTCTCTTGACTGTAAGGGGACCAATTTTTTGACGCCCTTAGCATGTGTATTTATACAGATAGAGAGACATTGGGTAGTATATTCATGGGGTAGGAGTATTCTATCTGACCTATACTACGATCTCATTAGGTTTTCAAGATATTAGAGATAGAACTTGATAGTTTGTACATTACTACAAGTGTGGATGTACAAGCATATCATGTGCACCAAGCCTGTGGGATTCCTAATGGAGATAGATGCAAGTGATTCATGAGCATATTGTTATCCATTGAGTTCAATGTGTTATTTTGGTGATTTTCTACATTGGAGAGTCGCCATAGATTGGTTATAGGTGACCAACATCATGTGGAGGCCATATAGACACATATCACCCTAGACAAATACTGCTCATCAAATGAGATGCATGTAGAGACAAATTTTTTGGGGGAAGGCATGGCTACATAGTGGCACCTTATTATTTTGATAGAGTGCTATGTCAATTTGATCTAATAGGGGTTCCTCCCCTACAAATGCCCCATTACACACATGGACACATATACATAGAGAAACCTAGGACCATACCACCTACTACTATAAATGATATAGTGATGATAAATTTAGAGGAGAGAAGGGTACCGAGGTAGCATCCATAGTAAAAAATTAAAGTGTGACTAGGTACCTTAGATATATCATCGTAGAGGGGGTCAGACACATATTTCTAATAGGCTATCCTATAGGAGACCCGAGGCCATGCCTTAGACTAGAGCGGAGAGTAGATGGATATGAGGATGATGATGATGATGAAGAGGAGGAGGAGGAGGGTGATTGGGAGGCTAGGAGACATGCCAGAGGTAGAACCCATGGTAGAGGACTATGGTGTAGTTGAGGAGGAGCCATTAGAGAGGGTAGATGCTACCCCTCTTAGGAGACAAGCACCGAGAGCCCCATCAAAGATGGCTTCTTGAGAGATATGGGCTTCCAAGAGCATGGAGAGAATAGAAGGTCCATACCTCCAACAACATCCTAGAGTAAAGCCCCAATGTTTCCAAATACTAATGATCCAAACTATCAGGGGGGAGATCTAGGTATGGATAATAAAAGTTTCTTAAATGTCAATTATTATTATTATTATGTGTGTGTGTGTGTGTGTGTTAGTAATGTTATTTAATATTACATGTTGTATTTTGGGTTGAGGGATAGAGATACTTTGTGAGTGATATCCTGAAGGAAATTACCATAGCATCAAGGATACCACAATCCTATCAATATAGATATGTGGCACAATAAGATCCTAGGTGACACAAATATATTCTCATTTGTGCAGATAGAGATGTAGCTAGTGAGAGATGACATAGACTGACTCAAGTGATGATTGGAAAAGTTTGATCATGAGCTAAAAATGTGTGAGGGATAGGTTTGTTTAGAGTGGAGCGCATCTAGAATCCATTCTCAATATACAACATCCCATAGAACATCTGGCACACTATGATCATACACTTCTCATCATGGTCCTCAGAGATCAGGGAGTCATCATCCTATGTAGGAGAACTAATTTGAGCTATGCATGATGTATATTTTGAGATATCTAGGGTGTATCTTGTATAATTCCTACTATGTACCAAACATTATATATATATATATATATATATATATATATATATATATATTCATTTCTATGCTTTCAAGTCTATATCTACATGTAATTTATCCATGATTGATTATGTAATCAATGACATAAAGATTAAAGTGATATACATGTGACAAAATACTTATGTAAATAGATGAACATGTAGCTTAGCTATAAAACAACTAAACACTAATCTATTCAAATATGAAATTAATGAAGATTATGTGCAAGTATTTTACTAAGTAATATCCCAACCATAAATGATTAATATATTGCTCATAATATTTAAGACCAGAAACTTATATTTTTGTCAAGAATGAAGCAAAAAATGAAATAACACATAATTATTTAAATAAAAATGGAGAGAGAGAGCATAATACCAATGCAAATGCATAGCATTTATAGGGTCTTTAAGTGGTATACAATACATAATAGCTTATTTATATGTGCTGGAACCATAGACTTCAGTGATGATGTATGGACCAAGCCAATTAGGACTAAACTTGTCTCTTTCACAAGGATGAGAATTGATATTATGTTGATTCTTGTAAAGAACTAACTATCCAACTAAGAATGATCATTCAATCACTTTATGGTTGTATTTCTTTTTAAGTTTATGATATGTGTGGATGTGTTCAAGAGCATTAATGTTTTTTTCATCTAACATTTTGCATTTTTGAAGATTTTGTTCTCTCAAAGTGTCATTGTCAACTATTCCATTAAAGGAAAATCTTAATTAAGGAATCTCTAACTCCAAGGGCATAATTGTGTGACAATATATGTGCTTCCTCTACCAAAATTTTGTGTTTCAATTTTTCATGAACCCAACTAGTATCAGATCCTTCTTTACCCTATAAAATATTGTCTCCAAAGCACATGATGATATTCTCATTCCTCCTATAAGTCAAAGGTTGTAATTTGTATCTTTCTCTACCTTTATGCACAACATAAGTGTTAGAATACCTATCATGAAAATTTCTCCTAGCCCACTGCCAAGGTCTACCCAATATCATATGCCCACAAGTTATTGATATGACATCACACATTACCTGATCAGTATATGGACCAATTGAAAAATCAACAAGATCTCTCTGAATAACCTCTACATTCATCACTTGATTAACCCAAGTGGCTTTGTAAGGGTTAGGATGATCTACTAATGTCAATCCCAATTTTGTCACCATATCAACTAAAACTATGTTATTATGTGACCCTGAATCAATAATAAAAGTACATACCTTTCCTTTAACTAGACATCTAGATCTAAATATGCTTTTTTGTGGTAGTGACTCTCCTTTCCTCATAAGTAGACATTCTCCTTCTTTTGGTAGTAGTAGGTGAGGTTCCTGCTTCTCTTTTTCATGAACTAGATTCACTCTCGTATCTTTCTGACCTGAATCATTCCACTTAGGACACCTGAAATATTGATGACCCACCTCATTTAAATGAAAACATCTTCCTATAAATACTCCACTTCTTCTTCCTCTAAATCTATCACCTATATGGTTATGTCCTCCTCTTGTCTCTGAAGTAGACCCCTTGTCCTTGTCTTTGTCATTGTTGCCTTAATAATAATAAATTTTCCTTCCAACTCTTCCTCTCATATAAGATCCTCCTCTATTTCTATTTTTTCTCTCTTTCTTTCTCTTTATCTTCTCTTCTTCCCTCACTGCAAGCCAAAAGCATTCCCTTACAGATTGTGGTATACTTAGCCCAATCTCATCTTGAACATTCAGTCTTAGTCCATTAATGTACCTTGATATTTTCTCATCCTTTGATACTTAGCTTATGAAACTTCTCAGTATATTCCATTACATCCATCTCTCTTTTCTTTAGATTTTGTCTCATCCTCTTTGTTTGTATCAAAAATTCATTAGGAAAGAATTGATTCTTGACCATTCCTTTCATCATATCCCAACTACTGATTCTTCCCAATCCTCTAGCCATCCTTTCATATTGAACACCTATCCACCATGTCAATGTTGTACCTCTCATCCTTAATTTAGAAAAATTGACCTTCTTATCCTCATCCATGTCCTCTAACTCAAAAAAAAAATCTAGGGCCTCTAACCAACCCAAGACTTCTTCACTTTCCATTCCGCCTTGATACAAAGGCAAATCAGTAATACCCTTGTGAGTTGTACCTTGAACTTCTTTTATCAACCTTATGAATCTCCTCTCCTTAGGATCATTTTCTTCTCCATGACCCCTATTTTCTTGTCCCTCATCATTTTTTCCTTCCTCCTCATGAACTTCTTCTCTCCTTGGCTCTCTTCTCTTTTCTCCAAGGATTCTATCCTATCAATCAATTATAATCTATCCCTCCTTGTTTGTCTTTTCTCTCTTTCCCTAGTAGCCTCTAGTTCTCTCTTTTCCCTTCTTTATTTTTCCAATTCTTCTCTCAACATTTCTAACTCCCTTGCCAACTGATTTTTAGGTTTCATAGCTTGTCCTATTTCCTTGATGTTGTCAAATCTCCATATTCTTTTTACCTTCAAATTTTACTCTTTATCTCCTTGTTGCAAGGTTCAACTCAGGAACTCACCTCAAAGGATATGCTCAACTCTAAGGATTCTCCAAGGATCCCAATACACCAAAGGTCAAAATATTCTCTCCTCCACACTTCACCTAGGATGGTCCTAGGCTCTGATACCACCTGATACAGAGGGTTGGGTAGGTTGGTTTAGAACAACTCTTCAAAGGTTCAAGATTGATTTGTTTAAGCCCATACCCCAACACCATACAATACTCAAGTGACTTGAAACTTCAAAAAAACCTTCCTAGTGGAAAACCTAGTTATATTTGATTGTATTAAGGTGGATTCAAAGTGTTTTAACTAGTTTTGTGTCCCCAACAAACACCCAACACTCCAAAGTGCCAAAATCACCAAACATGCCTAATAGCCCTCTATTAGGTCTCCAATGGTACATATAGGAAATTTAATCACAAAGTTTACAAAGAAACAAATAAAATAAAAGAATTTTTAGACACCATTTTCATCATTTAAAAACATATCACAAACTCAGTATTTAGTGTTTTGGACCAACTACCGGGTATGTTGACTGTGCCTCCAAATCAAGCATGAAATATGGTCATTTAACAAAGCAAGTAGACGTGTGTGTGTGTGTGTGTGTGTGTGTGTCTATATATATATATATATATATATATATATATATATATATATATATATATATATATATATATATATATTCATAATTATCATTATCTTAATTATATAATAATGAATAGACATCTCCCTTCCTGGGACATGTCTCTTCTTGGTTCATTCTAAATATAAATGCAAGAGATTGTTGCATTTATAAGAAACATACAATTAGATAGTGCTATTACATTTGCAATGATTCTAAAAACCTTAACATAGTATCATAGCCAAGTTTCAATGTCAGAGGGTAGTTTATTGATGGTGAATGTGTGAGTGTCTTACAAAATACATTATCAGTATGAGGAGCATATCTCATAAATACATTATTAGATTTTTCTAAATTTTGTACATGTTGGTGATAAAAAAATTTAGAAGAATCTCACCATTGCGATTGGCGAGAAAGTGTCATGTTCAAAAGTTATGACCGACTCTGTATGGATCTATGTGAAATTTGTAAAAGAGTGAGGTTCCTTCTTTAAAAGCTTAACCACTTGAAGGGAGATCCGATTAGATTGAAGGTTGTCATAGTGTATAGAACCTTTGGATATTCAAGACAGGTCATGTGAAGAATTCTGGTAATGTTCAAGAATAGCAACATCATTTCGTGAATTTGCATGATATTTTCTATATGGGCTCATCTTAAAGAATGAAATACTTGAAATTTATAAAACATAAGTATTCCATGTTTTATTAATGCACATGCTTTTTTTAAGTTTGTAATTCATGTTATACTATTGGTTAGTAAAATCTTGTATGCTCCTATCATTGGTATTTTTGGTTGAGATAGTTAAGTGAGCTATTTGTAATCTCTCTTTGACATGGAAGCACCAAAAAATTGCATTGAAGGGAGAAATAACTTAATGCTTGCAAATGAATTGATGATAAGATAAGATGTAGAGGGAGTCTGACATTTCAAAAGAAGACAAGAGTTTGATACAAGAACTTGAGATTCAGAGGGATCAGATAGAGGATATGGTTAAATCAACTTTTGATAATCTTGATCATATTGATTCAGAGGAAGTAGTCCATACTGAGATGGATTCTCTAGTGATCAAGAATCTATAACAAATAGAGGACTAGGAATCATGAATTCTTTTTGGGCCCTGTGTAAATCATGAGGAAGTGACGACTTCCAAATGATTATCACTTGTATTTTTTAAAGTTATTGGAAGGTGATGATCTTACAATAAGTTGATCGTATATCATGATAGACATCTTATGATGGTTGAAACAGATCTTGATAGATTATATCTTGCATGGTGGATTGAGTTCCTTAAATAGACTATGATCTTCTATTGTGATAGGCATCTTATGATGGTTGAAACATATCATGATAGATGATAGGAATGTTCCTATGGTAAGTATTATTGAGGGTACTTGTGCACATTACCTATAGGACATTTTTTAGTTATGGTGAATATCATGAGACTGGATATTCTTGGTCAGACCATATCTCTGATATCATATTGAGGTGATATCTAAATTATTTTTTTGAGTTATGGTGAATATCATGAGACTTGCTATTCTTGGTCGGACCATATCTCTAATATCATATTGAGGTGATATCTAAAATATGTGTTGAGTACCTGTTGGACATCATGAGACTTGATGTTGATAGGCCAATACTTTGAGTACATGGTCAATATCATGTGACTTGATATTTTGTGGCCATTAGTCCTAATATCATGAGATGATATCTCTATAAAATCTGATATTACATTAAGGTAATATATATTTTCACATTATTTTGAGTAATTGGTGAGTATCATGTCACTTGATATTATGTGTCCAATGCTTAGGATATCATGAGATGATATCTTGATAAATTTTTGAGTACTTGGTGAATATCATGCGACTTGATATTCTGTGGCCAATGCTCTGAATATCATGAGATGATATTCTTATGAATCTATGATTTATGGTGAATATTGTGTGACTTGATATTCCTAGTCAAACCATATCTCTAATATCATAGTAAATGATATCTTCTGATCCTTATCGTGTGTTTAATCTTCCTTGGCTAAGAGGGAGTGTTCATGTTTTGTAGCTTCAGTCGGATAAAAACTAAGTCAATACTAGTGAAGATGTCTATATATATATTTAGAATATATGAGATGTGTATATATATATATATATATATATATATATATATATATATATATATATATATATATATATATATATATATAATGTAAATATTAGAGAAATTAATATAATACTCAAGAGGTATTATATATATGTATATGTATAATCATAATTGTCACTATATTAATTACATAATAATGAATAGACATGTCCCATGAAGGGACATGTCTCTTCTTGGTTCATTCTCAATAAAAATGCAAGAGATTGTTGCATTTGTAAAACACATACAATCAAGCAGTGCTATTACATTTGTAGTGATCCTAAAAACCTTAACACAACACTAGTTTTGAAGACAATTATAAGGCATTATGAAATCACCCACTTCACAACCTCTAAAACATCAAATCCAAGTCATACCAAACCAAATACTAATCCATTGTTTATATGAACATTATGACACTAGCAACCATAAATTTAGTCATTCCTTACTCAAACTATCATACCAACTTCTGTGAACCTCTATATATGATATCCACACACCTTTGAATGATACCTCATTATCGTAACTCAAGATCTTCAACATAGCACCTAATCAACTAAAATCCTTCATACCGAATAACCGAACACATTGTCTGAAACAACAACTAGTATATTGACATCAATGAAAAAACATTAATGTTAGAACACCCAAAAAAAATCTAACATGCTCAACAATATTCTAACAAGATTTAGGAAAAATATCTAATGATGCAAGATAAAAGACTAACATAAGGGAAATTAACTAGTTTCTGAAAAGATAGACTAAAGGAAAACAAAAAGAAAGCTATAATAACTTGAAATAGAAATTCAGAAGCAATACTAAACTTTGATCTAAATCTAAGGGTGATTTTCTAGGTACAAAATTCCTTGGGCATTTTTTTCCTGGTGCCAAGAAACTTGGGGTGTTTTTTTCCCATATATTTTACCCAAAACTTTGACAACCAATCCCTCAAATCCTAATTTTTTTGAATTTTGTCTTGGCAGTTGCACCACTTGTACCTATACACAAGAAAATAGGGAAAAGGTTGTGGAAATGGGATTTCCTTGGTCAAACCCCTATTTAGTAATCAACCTTGAAAATTAAATAATATTACATAAAGGAAAGTGAATCTAAAGTTAAATATTAGATCTATTTTGTCAATACCTTCATGAACAGATATTGAGATCACACATATTCATTATGATAATTGAATGTTGCAGAAAATCATATTTATTGACCTTGGAATATAGGAAGGAATCAAGAATTCCTTCAAAAATTCATGAATCTATGAATGTCACTCCTAGATCTTCAATGTTCTTATTCTTTGATTGAACGGTGGATTTGGAAGAAGAATGCATGAGGATCAAAAAATGATCTTCTTGCTTTCTTGAGAACTCCTCTACTTTTCCATGATGGGAGAGAATCTTTCTAAGATGGAGAATATTATCTTCATATGCCTTGGATGCTTTTAGAAATCCTAGATCTCATATGCTTTCCTTCAAATCTTGAATTCACATGATCACTTGATTGCTTCTTGGTTCTCAATAATGGATGGATACCAAAATGAGGAGTTGTAGGTTTTTCATATACCTCATCACATATTTTGGTATTAAAAAATAAGCCAATCTAACCACAAGATCTAATTTCCCATCGGAACACCACAACAGTGATCCGATTCAAATTTGGGCCTAATATGAATAAATGGATTACGCATTTTTTTCCTAGGAACATAAATCCTTTGGTGTTATGCACTTAGGAAAAAGCACCAAAATTCAAATGAGAAGTTGTAAGGATAAGATAAATACCAGATCAAGGGGAGATAGGTAGTTGGATCTATTGGATTTGATGAGAAAACAACCCACAACTCCCAAGAACACCTGCATGCAAACACCTGTCATAGAAAGAGACAGAAGAAGCAATAAGCTATCGAGGCCTGAACACATTGATCAACAAGAGAGGAGAAATCATTCTTGATGTACAAAAAAAAGAAGTTGCAATTCAATAATGAATATTTTTTTATGAAAACAAAGGAGATCAATCCTTATGAAAGGAGATCTGAAACCCTAAAAGGGTAAAACCTAGGTTCAACAATAATAATTAATAAAATAATTAATTATTATATACATAAAGTTTAGCTTAAGTAGAAAGAGGTAATAAGTGACTTAGTAATTAAATCAAACATGATTTAATTAATAATCAAACACTTTATTACTCTAACACCCCCCTTAAGATGAACTTTGGGAGAAGCTAAAAACCTAGAAAGAACTACTAAAAGAAAATGGATCCTGGAAACAAAAGGCCTAATCAGGTACCCAAGTACAAAAGAGAGTCTCTATAAAGTGGAGAAATAGATAAAACCACATGGGAAAAAATCTACTCCAAAATGAGACCAAGATTAGTCTGAAGAACTAAAGAAGCCTCCAAAACTAGGAATGTTCCAGAAACTAGGAACAAGGATGAACATGTACATCACTGAAGCAAGAAGCTGCAAACTCTGTCAAGAAGTAATTGATGATCTAAAGATCCTCCATTGAAATATGACCAGGTAGAGAAGACTTTAATCTACATGAGTGCCCTCAAATGACACTACTTGAATCAAACAACTAAAGTCAAAGATATAGAATACTATAATGTATGAGTGCCCTCAAATGACACTACTCAAATTAGGAGGAAAACAAAGGAAAACACCTGAACTCAAAGATATAGATGGCATAAAAACACCAAAGTCTGAAGAGTTGATCAATCAAAGCTAGAAGAGTGCTTCCAAAAATAGGAAAGAAAGAGTGTCCATATGGTAAATGATCCATCTCACCAGAATGCATAGGTACCCAGCCATTGCATCTACCTAGTACATAGAATCAACTATTGAATACATATCTCACACAATCGAACCAAGGAAGTAGTAGAACCAATAGTAGAAACCTCCCCCCCCCCCATAATGTTGACAAGGGAGTAATGACAGGTACACTAAAAAGATCATCTAATATGAACTGCATGATGAAGATGAATCTCAAACATCAAAGGTGCAAAGAGAGTACAAACACAAATAAAGATATTCAAGGCTAATGTCATTGGAGGAACACTCACATGAAAAAAGTAGATGGAAAATAAAGGCAAACATAAAACCCCCCTGGCATTTTATAATGGAGTGCAAATACATAGAGCATGAACATGTGCAAAATCCCATACATGCAATAGAATGACACTTTATCTCAGTGTGTGTGCATAAAAGAATGCTACAAAAGTGAAGTATACACTACTCAAAGAAGAGTGAAGGTTGTTGAAACAAAAAGAACAACCTAAGATGAGCCATCCCTCAAAGGGAAGAGATTTCAGGACCTAAAACATCCAAGATATCCACTAGATTGCAAAAATTAGAATAAAATGTACCTGGACTAGAATCTGGAAAAATTACTCATAGTAGTGGAAATCTCTCAAAATAATATTTCCAATGATATATTGTTTTCCCAAAATGGAGTCTGGATGCACAAGATAGAGCTCTCAGAGTGCAAAACTGAACATTTAGCTTTGACAGTAAATAACACTATCAAAAAAGAAAAATCAGAAATTAAAACCTCCAAATCTGGGTAGAGCTCAAAACTAACTTTCCAGCGATATCTTGTCTGCCCAATTTTGACACCATATGCTCAAGTTATGAGCAAAATACCAATTGTTGTGCTGGCGGGCCCAAAAATGGTACAAATGATTATGATGCATGTTGACATCATCAAATGACATGCTTAAATTTGACGGCCAAATGGCCATCATCATCCAACCCAAAAAAATGTTTTTTTTTAAATTGCACGTGCACCTTAGGATGAGTGCTAGGCAGTATGGATTCTTTGTCTCATTTTATGTGTAGAATTTTTTTGTCTTGATTTGCATGCCAAACCTACAATTTTTTTTGTCTTGATTTATGTGTAGAGTAGAAAAAAAGTGTCTCAATTTACATGTAGAGTAGAAGAAAAGAGCTGAAAGACACAAAGTAGTGTTTTCGGTTGATGAAGCATTTCAGTGTACACCTACGAAGCGTAGTGTATATCGATCACATTGTTAACTGAGCTTGTGTTTACCGATGCATTTCTTTGTTAACCGAACAGAGAAAAGGAATTAAATGATTAGTTTAGTTGATAAGATTGATGAGCTGGAAAGTGTATGATTTCGAGGTAACAGATAATGTCTGTTACAAATATCCATGGCTAAAATAATTTAGGAAAGATCTAAAGAATGAGAATCAAACATGTTATTGACACATCAGCCGAGGTTTGTTTAAGTGACAAAATCAACGAAGATGATTAAGCAAAAAAATCTAATGGAGCAGAAGAAAATGATTTACTTTTCTATATAAAGAGAAGAGAGAGAATGCCAAAAAAAGGAGGAGACTGTAGAATTATCACGTGAACAAGTTTTCATGCATACTTGATCAAACTAGTTAGTGAGAACCTAACTGTAGATTTTTTACCAAGTGACATGAAGCTATTACCGAGGGACAGTAAGTTATTGAACATTGATTGGAATAGAATTGATTTAATGATCAGAGGATTGAATGAACTTAACATTGATCTGTATATCTGCAATTGAAGAGTTTTAAGGTAGATCACCTATTGTTACATTTTAACCATTGTACACAGTCAAATCTCTTAACCGAGTGGACTTGAAAGTCTTTTATGTATCATTCATAGAATGAACATTGCTATCCTATCAACCCCATAGTGAATGTTGGTTGGATGATAATGGTTGGTCTAAAATCCTCTAACAAGGTCACACCTAACAATGTATTTGTAACCTTTAACAGGGTTGGGTCTTCACTGACCTCACTTTAGAAGAGTGAATATTTTTGGGTTGTTGGTCCCAGGTGGTTTTTCCCTTCACAGGGTTTCCAAGTTAAATGTCTTGTGTTATGTGTTGATTTTGATATTTGTTTGATGTCATATTTGCATATTGTATATTAGATTTGATCGATAATCTCTATATGTTTTAGACTGGTAATTGGTAAAAGCATAGACATAATAGTATTTATGTTACCGAGTATCAGAAGTTTTAAGTATTTGTTTTTGGATTATACATTTTGTATTGGGACACTAGATAACTGATTCACCCCCCTCTCAGTTATTCTAACAATTGGTATTAGAGCATTGGTTGCTTAGAACAGAGTTTTAAGGACTTCAGTACAAAGATCTCAAAATGTATAAGAGGGAAGTGCCAAAGCTGAACAAAGATAACTTCGCAGTATGGCAAAGTCGGATGAAGTTGCACATATCTAGAATTGGGAATTCTGCACTAGATCTGATGGAGAATGGATACCTTGCACCACCCTCTGGTCCCGTGACACTTAATCAATTGAGAGACAAGCATGAACACAATGTTACTATGATGGAGATTGTTGCTACCTGTACCGATGCCAAATTTGAAGATATTAAAGGCTGCACTATTGCTAAAGGCATGTGGGATAAACTTTCTCAAGTTTACAATGGATATGTGAATGTCAAAAGAGCCAGAGCAAAAAGCTTAAGGGGTAGATTCAATGATATGAAGATGAAGGAAGGTGAGAATATTATGTAGTACAGAAATAGACTGAAAGAGGTAGTACATGCTATCAGAGCATTTGATGGAGTCATTGATGAAGAAACAGTTGTAAGCAAAGTCCTTAGAGCCTTATTGCCAGTTTATGCAATCGGAATATCTACTATTCATGAAACAAGGTTTGCATCTGGTAATGTCCTTACACTTGACAATCTAATTGGTAAACTTACAACATTTGAATTGAATAACTTTGACAATAGTGTTGTTCCCTCTATGGAATCCGCTTTCATGTCTTCTTTGAAGTTTCGTAAGTCTAGTAGGAATAATAAGAATGATGATAGTGATAGAAATACCGATGGTGAGCTTGATGAACTTGAAGCTCTTATGGCCATAAGGTATAAAGGTAAGTTACCTTTGGCATGTTTTAACTGTAAAGAGGTTGGCCACATTATTGCTAGATTTCCACATAAGAAAGATGATGAAAGAACCAAAGACCGATCTGAAGGAAGCTATGGGAGAAGAGTCAACAGAGGCTACCGAAACAACAATAGAGACAACCGATACAGTAATGATAAAGGCAAAAAGGTATGTTACATAGCTGAAGATAATGAATCTGAATCTGATTCTAATGATGATGTAGAAGTTGTATTTGTTGCTATGAAAGATGACTCAGAGGACCGGTAAGTTACTGAACATTGATTGGAATAGAATTGATTTAATGATTAGACGATTGAATGAACTTAACATTGATCTGTATATTTGCAATTGAAGTTGTATTAAGGCAGATCACCTATTGTTACATTTTAACCATTGTACACGGTCAAATCTCTTAATCGAGTGGACTTGAAAGTCTTTTATGTATCATTCATAGAATGAACATTGTTATCCTGTCAACCCCATAGTGAATGTTGGTTGGACAATAACGGTTGGTCTAAAATCTTCTAACAAGGTCACACCTAACAGTGTGTTTGTAACCTTTAACAGGGTTGGGTCTTCACCGACCTCACTTCAGAAGAGTGAATATTTTTGGTTTGTCAGTCCCAGGTGGTTTTTCCCTTCATAGGGTTTCCACATTAAATCTCTTGTGTTATGTGTTGATTGTGATATTTGTTTGATGTCATATTTTCATATTACATATTAGATTTGATGGATAATCTCTATATATTTTAGATTGGTAATCGATAAAAGCATAGACAAAGTAGTATTTAAGTTATCGAGTATCAGAAGTTATAAGTATTTATTTTTGGATTGTATATTTTGTACTGGGACACTGGATAACTGATTCACCCCCTCTCAGTTATTCTAACACATGAGTTGTTACATAAGGGGTTGATTTGGGAGAGCTTGAGTCCATGTGTTGTACCAGTAGTATTAGCACCAAAGAAGAATGGATAATGGAGGATGTGTATAGATTCCAAGGCTATAAACAAGATCACAATCAAGTATAGGTTTCCATTGCCATGAATGGATGATATTATAGACTGTTTGAGTGGAGCTATGTATTTCTCAAAGATAGATCTGAAGAGTGGATATCACCAAATTTAGATCAAAGAAGGAGATGAATGGAAGACTGCCTTCAAGACAAAGGAAGGACTATATGAGTGGTTAGTCATGCCTTTTGGGCTAACCAATGCACCAAGCACTTTCATGAGGCTGATGAACAAGGTTCTGAAAGAATTTCTGGGCAAGTTTGTAATTGTTTACCTAGATGATATTTTGATCTTTAGTAAGACATTAGAGGAGCATATGATGCATATTCGTATGGCATTTGAGAAGCTGAGAGAAGAGAAATTGTTGATTAATTTGAAGAAGTGTAGGTTTTTGTAGAAGGAGTTACTATATTTGGGATTTTTAGTTTCATCAGAAGGTCTAAAAATGGACCTAGAGAAAGTGCAGGCTATCCTGAAATGGCCTACTCCAAGGAGTGCTACTGAGGTAAGATATTTTCATGGTTTGGCTAGCTTTTATAGAAAGTTTATCAGAAATTTTAGCAGTATTTGTGGACCCTTGACTGAAATAATGAGAGGGGATAGAAAAGAGTTTAAGTGGAGTAATGGGGTAGAAAAGAGTTTTCAATTGTTGAAACAAAAAGTTATAGAACAACTTGTTTTAGCACTTTCAGATTTTAATAAAGTGTTTCAAGTAGACTGTGATGCTAGTGGTACTGCAATAGGAGCTGTTATGAGTCAAGAAGGTAAACCTGTTGCTTATTTCAATGAGAAGTTAAATGATTTCAAGAGGAAATATTCTATTTACGATTAGGAATTTTATGCTATAGTTCAGGCATTAAAGAAGTGGAGACATTATATTCTTCCTAAGGAGTTTGTTTTGTATATTGATCATCAAGCTTTGCAATATTTGAATAGTCAAGGAAAGTTGAATCAAAGGCATTTGAAATGGGTTGAGTTTTTGCAGAGTTATACATTTGTTTTGAAACAAAGGAGTGGAAAGTCTAACAAGGTTGTAGATGCGCTTAGCAGAAGGAAAATTTTGTTGACAGAGATGTAGATTGAGGTGGTTGAGTTCAAGGAACTCAAGAGTTTGTATCCAGAGGATCTTGATTTTGGTGAAGCTTGGAAAGCTTGTAAAGAAGTTGTTACTCTACACAGGACGCAATGGCTAGATTTCATCATCCAGGATGGTATGCTATTTAGAGGGAGTCAATTGTGCATTCCATGAAGTTCTATGAGGGAGAATCTCATCAAGGAGAAGTATAGTGGAGGATTGGCTGGACATTTTGATCAGGATAAAACCATTGCTATTGTTAGTGAGAACTATTATTGGCCACAGTTGCAATAAGATGTCAAGAAGTTTGTACAGAGTTGTAGAGTATGTCAGATGGAAAAAGGAGTGAAGCAAAATATGGGGTTGTATCAGCCATTACCTATACCAGAGAAGCCTTGGGAGGATATCAGTATAGACTTTGTTCTTGGTTTTCCAAGGACACAATGGGGACATGATTCAATTTTTGTGGTGGTTGACAAATTTTCAAAGATGGCACATTTCATTCCCTACAAGAAGACTAATGATGTTGTTCATGTAGTAGAATTGTTTTTTAGAGAAGTGGTGAGACTACATGGTTTGCCAAAGACCATAGTTTCAGATCGGGACACTAAGTTCGTTGAATATTTCTGGCATACATTATGGAAGAAGTTGAAGATAGATTTGAAGTTTAGTTCGTCACATCATCCACAGACTGATGGATAGACAGAGGTGGTGAATAGGAGTTTGGGAAATTTGCTGAGATGTTTGGTTGGAGATAAGCCAACAGGATGGGATTTGATTTTACCATAGGCAAAATTTTCATACAATAATTCTATCAACAAGAGCACTGGTAGATCACCATTCTAGATTGTATATGGAAGTAGCCCTCGAAATGCATTTGAGTTGAGGAAGATAGATAAAGGAGAAATAAGTAGTGCTAAAGTTGAGGATTTTGCAGAACATTTGAAGAACATCCATGAGGAGGTGAGGAAGCATATTACCAAAATGAATGCATAGTATAAGGCTAAGGTAGATGAGAAAAGGAGGCATAAGAAATTTTAGGTTGGAGATGAAGTCATGGTTCATTTGTGGAAGGAGCGATTTCTAGTTGGTACTTATAACAAGCTAAAAATGAAGAATTTTGGGCCATGTAAGATACTGAAGAAGCATGATTCAGGAAATGCCTATGAGGTAGAATTGCCTAGTGAGCTGAATATTTCACCAATGTTTAACATTTCAAATTTGATAGAGTATCATGAAGGAGGTGTTAAAGATGAGATCACAACAGCATAGTGGAGTATTCCAACAAGTAGTTCAGATACCAAATAGATTGAGGACACACTGGATAGCCATCTTGGTAGAAGCACAAGGAATAGGACATATGAAGAATATTTGGTCAAATGGAAAGGATGACCTATTGAAAATTCATCATGGCTAACAAGGGAGGAGGTTGACCACCTTGGTTTTCCTCTTCACACCTGAGTCATGATAGGGTCACTTCTCAAATTACCCTGGGTGTCTAATGCAGGAGCATCCTGGGTGTAAGAGCAATCTTGCATCACCCAAAAATATTTTTGGTTTCTTTTCAATAAGGGTTATCTTGTGCAAAGATGCTATTTTTGGAAAGTTACTATTTTTAGTAAGCTTTCCGTTTGTGCTTAGTATGGTCTATTTTCTTCCCTGGAGGTTCATTTTGGTCATATCAGCCTGCCAGTAAAGTTTCATTAACAGATCAAGTCTAGCTTTGTAGATATGGAAGATTTTCAGTATTGGCAACAAGGTATAGAAACTTTGAACTTAGTTTTGAAGGCTTTAGAGGCCCCGAATGAGATCGATACTTCAGTTGACTGGAGCTTGCATGAGTTAGGTGTTTTAGAGTGCTTTGTGCCCTTTCTGAAATAGGGTCATAATAGTCAATCGGGTCAACTGGTGATGACTTATGGTCTCCAAAAGTTGGGTCACCTGAAATGGCGGAAAATAATTTTCCTTCAAAATTTCTATTTGGGTTTCAAAAGTTATTTTGAGCCGACTTTGATGTAATAAATTGAAAAGTAAAATAATTCTAAGTTTGGTTGGCCCTTTTGGCTAAAATTCTAGAACCTTCCTAGGCGGTGGAAAATTGCCTATATAAGGAAGGTTGTAGTGTTGTCTTGGGAGTTCGGAGTAGTTCATAGTAGTTTGGGTAATAATTTGAGGCTTTGTCCCTCATAATATTGCAAGGAAAATTCCCATGTGGCTTTGCACATTGTAATTCTCAAAATTTGCAATTCCATATTTGTGGAGATAATAAGAAGCCCGTTTTCTGTTCTTGCATATTATTGTTGTTTCTCTGTTTCTGTTATGTGTTTGTGGTATTAAGGGGAGCACCCTTCATCAAGATATGATCTCTAATTCAAATAGAATCACCATGTTTGTTTAGTTTCATCTTTTTAAGATTAGTGTCCTCCCTTGGGATGTGCATAGGTTGATCAGATGGAATAAAAGCATGATTAGGTTTCTTATGGGAGGAAGGATTTTGGGAAACATGTTCATGAGCTCTAAAAAAAAAGTTTATAGTGGCGGTCATGATCAAAATGTTTATGTTTTTTTTTATTTAAAATTTGAGTTGGTTTAGGATCAATCAACATTGAGTCATTTTCTTCTTAAAGAGGAAGAATTAAAGGCACCATACTAGGTTGAGAGATAGTAACTAAAAAATGTTTATAGGATATAGGAGGTGGAACTAGAGCATAAATTGAAGGTGTGGAAGGTGTAAGAAGAAGTCTAGGTCCAAGGAAAGGAGATGTAAGTATAAGAGATAAATTGATAAGTTCACAAATCTTCTTAATTTTAGATTTTTAATAAGGTAAGAAATAGTCATCTTTATGAGGATGGACTGGTTGAGACATAGAAGGCCAAAATAAGTCAAGATAAAAGTTCCCTTGAGTAGCTAAAGGTTGATAGATATTATGGTTAATCATGATGATTTCTCAATCATGGGGAAATTTCAAAAACTTATGGATAGGAGAGAATATCTTTCATGGAGGTGATCCAAGGAATACAAAGTATATATTGAAACTAATTGGAAGTTAGGATGATGAAAAAGGTGACATCTAAAGTTTTATTACCAACTTCTAAGGGAAAGTTAATGGATCCATGGTAGGATAAGTGAAACCATTGAAATGTTTTTATAATCACATTAAATTTTTCGTAAAGATCTTGTTGGAGTTGTCTAGTGTAAAGATGTTCTTTAGTTATAACATTCACCATGCATGTAGGTGTTGGATACAATTGTTTGAGGGAGACTATTGGATACAATTGTCTAATTGTGTGTTGTCTTTGATGTCACACAAATTTCATATCATTAAGCAGTTATGTGTGTCTACCGAGCTCAGTCGGTCAGCAGGCAGTTTTTAGTGTCTACTGAGATCTTTCAGGTGTCAAAGGAAAGTATGCCAGAAAATAGTGTTAACCGAGCTTCCATGGTTATCGAAGGAAAGTTAGTGTTTACCAAGTTCACTCGGTCTCCAAAGGATGTTGTAGAATTCACAGTGTTTACTGAGTTCACTCGGTCACCGAAGGAAATCTTTTCTGGATTAGTATTTACCGAGCAAGGTCGGCCCAATAAAGGATTTTGTTAATTTTAAAAATAAAGTTTGTTTATCCCAGCCGACTGTTGTAATGAGTGTTAATGATTATTAGTGCCGACTTGACAATTTGAATGGTATATATATAGAAGGTCAAGTGGTAAATTAAAGTGTGTGAAGAATAATGTGCAAGTGTGGAAGTTTGTGAGTGAACATGCGAATCATTTTGAAGGAAGGTGTGTGCGAATTTTGAAGGATGGTTAGATATCCTTGAGGAGCAGCAAAGATTTATTTGATCAGGAAGGATCTAGTGAAGTAGAATAGAGATCTATAATTAGCAATTCAGTTGCATCATTATTTAGGTCATTTCATTGTTACTTTCTCACCATTGTAGTAGTGATTCCTAAATCTCTTAACCAAGTTGGTTTAACAGCCATTTTGTAAATCCTCTAACAAGGTGACAGTTCTATTAAATTGTTCAAAGACCTCTTACAATGCCACTCCTAACAGGGTGATTAAATCCTCTAACAAGGTCACACCTAATAGTGTGTTTTGTAACCTTTTACCAGGTTGGCTCCTAACAGGGCATCACTTTAGAAGAGTGAAAAATAGTAACTAGTTACATTGGTGGTTTTTCCCATATTGGGTTTCCACGTTAAATTTGGTGTCTCTTGTGTTCATGTTATTTTCTTTATGCATGCATGTTAATCACGGGTGAATGCTTAAGAACAGTTATAATTAATACTCACTACAATAACTGAGTTACAACATTTCTCTATATGTTTACTGTGTAATAGTAGCAAATGATTTAATAAGACATCTAAGGGATCTATGGTAATATTTTTGTGGTTAACTAATTCACCCCCCCTCTCAGTTACTCCATCTATATTTCCAATAGTAGGATCTATAAGGAATCCATGAGAGGGAAGACCATTAATCTTTGTATCTATATAAAGAGGACCATCAGGTGACTTAATAGTCTCATTAGGGTCAAATGCAATGTACATATCAGGTTTGGGTTCGGGTTTAGGTTCAGATTGATAATAAGGTTGATGACATTTTTGGCCTCGGTACACATAATATCATAGGTCTAAATGGTAGGAGAGTCAACAACATGGGTATATGAAGAAGGAATAGACTTAATGGTATTAGTTGAATGGGAAGGTAAATGATATGTATAAATTTGCAAGTTTTGGTTGGGAAAGCCAATAGATTTATTTCCTTATTCATTAACACCCTCAAAAGATATAGCATTAGAGTCAATGAGGACATCAATAGTAATTTTCAAATGGAAACACTTTTTATTATAATGACCAAATTGATGAAGATATTGGAAAAAAATCTTTTGAATCAAAGTTCTTATTGGGCTATTTGGAAGGATCAAATGGCTTAATGAGAGGAAGAGTTAAGAAATCAAAATTGATCAACTTCATCATATTATGTAAAGATTTAGAAAGAGGTTTAAAATTATGAGAAGGTCTAAAATAAGATGACAAAGGAGCCACACCTTTGGATGTTTTCCACTTGCACATTAATGTTGTTTGATGAATTGTTGATCTTGATAAAGACATTTGGTTTTTGAAACTTTTGAAAAGGATGGGATGTGGCATCACTCTTCTCAATCAGAGCCATTGGAGTGGTGCTCTCAATTTTAATCACTTGAAGTTGACAATTATGAAGTAGTGCACCTAATTGAGTAAAAGAGGAGAATTTAGAAAGTGATATCTTATCCATAATGTCTTTTTGTAAACTAACAATGAAAATACATTAAATATCAACATCAGGAATATGATAAGAAATCGAAGCATGTAAATGCTTAAATCTACCAATGAAATCAATCATTTTTTCTTTAACACTTTCTTTACAATGTATTAAATCAATCAAATAAATCTTAGGACCAATATTATTTTGAAATTGTTGAATAATAACATTAGCAAGTTTAGGAAAAGAATAAATGGAATAAGGGAATAACTAAAAATATCATTGCAAGGCCTTATCTCAAAAGTTTCTAGTAAATAGATTAGCCATGAGCCTATGATTATGAGAGAAGTCATTACACAATGTTTGAAAGAACTTAACATGATTTAAGTGATCACTTTTACCATTGTAAGTCTCCAAGTGAGATATTTCCATGTGTTTAGGAATATTGATATAGATGATATCCAAGGAAAAAGGACTAGAAATATCACATGTGGGAATGTTGAATTTGGATTGATTCATAGAGGAAATTTTTTGTTGTGAGGATGAAATGGTTTGAGAAAGACTTTTGATATTGGATTTGTTGGAGAGATTCGTATGAGACATATGTGAAATGTCAGGACCATTATGTGAAATGGAAGGTGTAAGATATAAAAATATATGAAGATATATTTTTATATCTTATGATGATGTGTGGAGGGTTGGGAGTATGATGTGGGTGTGTGATGGAAAATTTTATGGACATATAAAACTTAATAAAACATGAACACTTATCTTAAAAGGTAGCAGATTCAGAAATCACTATTTTCTGGTGTCTGTGCTCAGTTTCGGGAAATTCTGCAACTGGATTTAGATTGGAAACATAGAGATAGATAAAGCCAAAAAATCTTTTTCTTTTATGAGAAAGCTCAACCTTGACCCAAATATAGGGGCACAATCTTGCCCCTTTATGTCGACCTTGACCTGTGCTACTCTAACAGAAATTCTAGTTGTGGATCCTGAAAGTTTGTCGAAAAGGATATCCAAATCTGCACTGTAACTTATTGTTTCATACATGTTCCTACAATAAAAATGGTTTTTTTGTTTGGATGAGGGGTTTACCTTGGTCAAACCTTAATTTGGAATCAACCTTTAAAATGGAATTGAAATAGAGAATGCTAGCAAGTAGTAGAAGTAGATCTAACAATGAAGATGTGATATTCAATAAATGTGCAATTGTATTTCAGATGTAAACAAATATGTTAATATGAAAGCATGGAATCAACACTAACAAATTTAAATCAAAACCTCCATGATTGTATGCCTAGAATCCACCTTGAAGGGAGCATGAATAGATCTTGAAGATGAACAAAGGATCTTGAAAGAAGATCACACCACCATGATGGATAGATATAGGGTTTGAATGATGAATCTTGAATGCTTGAACCAAATCCCTCCAAAGGCTTGAATTCTTGAATCCTTGATCTTCAATGGAGAAACTGAATACTTGAATGTAGATGATTGCTTGAATGCTTCCTTGATTGAGAATTCTTACTTGAGATGGAGATATTAAAAGATGATGGATGCTTGATTGCAAAAGATAGGTGAAAGATGGATTGAAATGAGAGAGGAAGGCTTCCTTTTATACTAGTCTAGGGAAAAAACTTCTAGAGAGACATACATAGAAGAATTAAATTCCCATTTAAACCTTTACCCCTAGAAATGGACCTAAATTAAATATAATTTAAGAGTTTACCATTTTGAAGCCTGAACAGCTGATCCAAAAGCGGGATAAAAATCTTTCTGAAACCTAACATCTAGAAACTTCAGGATCTTGAAATTTAGACCTAGGTTAGGGTTGAGGTCAACCTTGACCCTGAGGTCAAGAATCTCAAGGTTTCAGGTTAGGATACCAAAATAATGCAGAAAAGAAGTGGAAATGGGGTAGAACAAGGAAAAATCTAGAAATAAGTCAAAGACCTATTCAAGGTGTTTGACATGACCCTAGACCACTTAATTAGAGGGTTAAACCGGTCCTAAATGGAAGTGCTTCCATTTTCTGATGATACATTTAGCCTCCACTTTAGCAAGAGTATGGATTCGATGCAAACTCTTGGTAAAGGAGAAGAAATATTATAGTGGATTCACAATGAGATAGAATATCACTTAGTTGAGGACATGAGCCCCCAAGATAAGGATTATAACTCCACATACATGCATGAGGGTGCGAAAATAAAGAGAAAATAAAGACAAATATAAAAGACACAAAAAGAGGGGTTAGTACAAAAACAAACCCAAATAAACTAGCAAAGGAAACCTTGCTAAGAAATTCTTCCTATTTGGAAATCTATCATAAAAGCGTAAATGAGTACATAAGAAAGACAAGAGAAAAACTATAAATAAGATAGCTTCATGATCTAATCCTACTAGCATGAAAGCAAAAAGAGAGAAAAGAGAGAGTGATTACCTCACCCAGTAAGATGCCCACCTTATCATGAATCACCAAGGAGGGAGAGCCCAACAGGGAGAAAAACTTGATAGTTCACCCAAAAACTGTGCTTTGTAGTTGTAATGCGTCTTCTGACGGCTTTTGGAATACCCATAGATCCACATTCTTCTATCACTATGGAATATAAAATGTGTGTCTCTTCAAGATTTAGCAACTTATGTGTGTTACCTTCTGAGGATTTAGCATATTGAAAATTGAAAAATGCATGTCTCTTCAGGATTTAGCAACTTATGTGTGTTACCTTCCAAGGATTTAGCATATTGCAAAATGTAAACTATAGCATAAGGGAGACCCTATATATGCCTCCTCCTTATCATGGTTTTCTACTAGACATGATAAGGAAGATAAGGAGGATACCTACTTCACAAAGTAAGGAGATATCATGTTTATGTTAGGATAATAAGCAGAAAATGCAAATATTAACAAATAGAAGAGAACACAACAACACAGAATTTAACGTGGTTCACCCAATCCCTGGGCTACATCCACCAATAGTGAGTCCAATATCTTTATTATCATCCAGCGATTACAATCTAAAACCTACAACTCAATACCGTCACAGGAGGCTACAAAAACCATCTTACAATGAATCTCAAACCCTAAGCCCTTTTACAAGTATTTTTGACATAATGAAATTAGGGCAAAAATACTCCGACTAATAGAAAAATAGATGGCTGACCCTTGACAATATTATTAAGTCATTCCTAGCATTGAGGGGCACTGCCCCTCAACCCCACTTGGCCCCACAAGGGGCGCTACCCCTTGACCCCGTAGAAAAGTCTAATTAGGCTCCACATACATAACAGTTTAACAACAATGTACACTATAGTCTTAGCGAAGGGTATTAACCCTTACATCAAAGAGCATAGATAATCATGAAAAAGAATATGTCACTTATGGAAAAAGGATCCTTAAAGAGAAAGAGATCTTATCAACAAGACCTCCCACCATATAGGAGTGCTTTAGATAAAATATCATATTTCAAAGAAAATAAAAGAGGGACCAAGATTCAATCATCAAGCACCTTGCAATTGAGAGGAAGAGGAATCAAACTCTAACCCTACAATAAGGGAAAGAGTTTATAAAGAACATAATTTGAAAAATAAAAAAGAGGTGATGACCTAGGACAACAACCTCTCACATAAAAGGATATCCATAGCCAAAACCTCAGTCAGTATAATGAAATAATGTTGCAAAATAAACAAATGCCACTAAGCTAGGGAAAGTAGATCCCTAGACAAAGAGAAAGAAGGAAGACCTTTCCGCCCAAGGATGAAAGCAAGGGATACCTTTTCAAAAGAAATGTCTTTAGAAAAGATATCTTTAATAAGAGAAGTATGGATGATTATGAAAATAATACAAAACCATAGGGATAAAATATAGAAAGGATTACCAATTAAGCTCAAAAAAAAGGACATGCTAAGAGCATAATGGATCCTAGAGAACTAGAAGAAATACCTCTTTCCCCCCAATCATAAGACAAGAGGATAAAATATCTACATTATGGAAGAGTCAAGGGGATACCCCTTATCAAAATTATGAAGGAATTGTAAAACTGCACGAGAGTGGGATATAATTCCTAAAGTAGCTCTTTCTCTAACATACAACTTGAAATGCACACAATTAGCAAGTAAATGTGTATTAATATAGTGAAAAGGATATTTTTACTTATAGAGAACATCTTTCAACATAGGTTTAAAGATTTCTTTCTTGGAATTCATTAATTGAACATACACCTTCTTGGCCACATCTTGAGGAGTGTCAGGGTAATCTAAGGAAGGTGTTGGAAGAAGAACATGAAGAGGAGGGTGACGATCAGTATCAACCACCTTAAATTGAGATAATGGAAAGTGAAGTCCACATATATCTTGTTTAGGGGATAGATGAACCAGATAATTAATACCATGTTCATTAACACCAAGACCTAAACCCATATAACCTTGTTTAGCCATCATATTATATCTTGTAGTGTACATATCTTGTAAAGCTTCTACAGGAGGTGATTATTTATTGTGATCATAAGAAAAGGTTGTATAAGGTGGAATAATGGGTTTAGAATAAGTTTCTTTTCTCTTCCCTTTAATATCATCATGGATCAGATAAGAAGGGGAAGGTAAATAGAAGAATTCTTGCACATCTGCATCATGAGCCATAGTTTGAGCCTCACCATAAGTATGGGAAGAACTAGGAATAGCAGATGGAGAATTAGGCATGTTAGGAATGTTAGGAATCAAATTTGGTAGGATGGGATTAGGATTAGGAATATTAGGAACTATATTAGGAAGGATAGGATTAGGATTAGGATGATTAGGAGATGGTGTATCATCTACCAAATTCTTCACATAATCCAAAAGAGAAATAAGTTTTCCACATAAATCTTTAATGAAAGTTTTGAAAGTAGGAAGAATAGTATTAGTCAATCTCACAATAGCATAGGCAAGTGAAACATGAAGAGTGAAAAACATAATGAAATGGATGATACTCTCATAAACATCATAAGTATGATAAAGAGATGCAAAGAGGATAATAATAAGGAAAATAGCCACACACCAAAGCATCTTAAAAATCTTCATAGTAAATGAAATGCAAGAAATTTTTTTGTATTTTGTAGAATATATAGATTTTTTTTATTTTTTTTAAATTTTAAAATGCAAGAGCATAAAAGAAAGCTAATCTTAAGGAAAAGAAGCAAAGTGTCTACAACTAAAAAGAAAGAGTTGTCTATCGTGGGTTTGCCAAAATGTAAGATATAAAAATATATGAAGATATATTTTTATATCTTATGATGATGTGTGGAGGGTTGAGAATATGATATGAGTGTGTGATGGAAAATGTTGTGGACATACAAAAATTAATAAAACATGAACACTTATCTTAAAAGGTAGCAGATTCAAAAATCACTGTTTTCTAGTGTCTGTACTCAGTTTCGGGAAATTCTGCAACCGGATTTGGACTAGAAACATAGAGATAGAGAAAACCTAGAAACATTTTTCTTTTCTGAGAAAGGTCAACCTTGACCCAAATACGGGGGCACAATCTTGCCCCTTTATGTTGACCTTGCCCTGTGTTGGTCTGACAAAAATTCTATTTGCGGATCCCAAAAATTTTCTGAAAAGGGTGTCCAGATCTCCACTATAATTCGTTGTTTCGTACATGTTCCTGTAATAAAAATGGTTTTTTTGTTTGGATGAGGGTTTTGCCTTGGTCAAACCCCTATTTGGAATCAACCTTAAAAATGGAATTGAAATAGAGAACGCTAGCAAGTAGTAGAAGTAGATCTAACAATGAAGCTGTGATATTCAATAGATATGCAATTGTATTTGAAATGTAAACAAGTATGTTAATATGAAAGCTTGGACTCAACACTAACAAATGTAAATCAAAACCTCCATGATTATGTGCTTGGAATCCACCTTGAAGGGAGCACGAATAGATCTTGAAGATGAACAAAGTATATTGAAGGAAGATCACACCACCATGATGGATAGATCTAGGGTTTGAATGATGAATCTTGAATGCTTGAACCAAATCTCTCCAAAGGCTTGAATGCTTGAAACCTTGATCTTCAATGGAGAACTTGAATACTTGAATGTAGATGATTGATTGAATTCTTCCTTGATTGAGAATTCTTGCTTGATAATGCTTACTTGAGATGGACATATGAAAAGATGATGGATGCTTGATTGCAAAAGATAGGTGAAAGATGGATTGAAATGAGAGAGGAAGGCTTCCTTTTATACTAGTCTAGGGAAAAAAATTCTAGAGAGGCCTACATAAAAGAATTAAATTCCCATTTAAACTATTACCCCTAGAAATTGACCTAAATTAAATATAATTTAAGAGTTTACTGTTTCGAAGCCCGAAACAGCCAACCCAGAAGTGGGAAATAAATATTTCAGAAACTCGACATCCAGAAACTTCAAGATCTTGAAATTTGGACCTTGGTTTAGGATCGAGGTTGACCTTGACCTAAAAGGTTGACCTTGACCTTGAGGTCAATAATCTTAGGGTTTTAGGTTAGGATGCTAGAATAATGCAGAAACAAAGTGGAAAATGGGGGTAGAACAAGGAAAAAGCCAGAAATAAGTTAGAGACCTATTCAAGGAATTTGACATGACCCCAAACCACTTATTTGGAGGGATAAAATAGTCCTAAATGAAGTGCTTCCATTTTCTAATGATACAGAAGGAACATTAGAATATGAAAATGGAACATTTTTTGTATTTAGGCATGGATGAAGGTTGTGAAACATGTGGAACACTTGAATAAGGAAGAACAATAGTATTAGGAACGCTTCCAAGACTAACAAGTATAGGATTGATATTTGAAATAAATTTTTCATTGAGAAGTGGATCATAAGTAGAAACACTATGTAATGAAATAGGAATAGGAAGGGAAATTCAAACCCTAGTGTTCCAGGCTGAGTTAAACCTAGATCTTGAGCACAATCCTTAAGAGGTTTAACATTACTATCAAAAAAATAGGAAATAGTTCGTATAAAATTGATACCATGTTCATCATTATGAAAAAACATTCTTAAACATTCTACTAAGGAAATAACTCCTGAATTAGAATTCTGTTGACTTAACCATTGTTGAAATTTTCAAAATCATGGGAAAAATTTTGCACTTGGCTAAGAGGAACTCTTAAAAGACATATTCATCATGAGAAGAGTGGGAAGAAGGATTATCAACCATAATAGGAATATAATTAGTAGGCATGTGTGTCTCATCAAGATTCCTAGGAAATAAAGAGGACTCGAGATCAAAGGAACCCATAAGTCTACGACTTCTCCCAATGAGAATGTTATAGGTAGGACTCAATTTTATAACACTTATGCACAAGAAAGAAACATATAGATCTAAAAATTTCAAGTATGAAAATTTGAATAGATGTGCAAACACTTTTTAAATGTATGCAACATTAATTGAATTAATAAATAGGACATATAGTTCTATAAAATAAAAAGTGAGGGTCCAATGCACATTGTATGCAAATTAGATGTCTAACAACTAGAAATGATAAATTAACTATTAAAGCCAATGAATCTATCTAATGCAAACACAATTAAGAATGCAAAGTTACTATGAAATGATGAAACTAATTTAATTACCTTCACCTACCATGTAGCTTTGTCTCCATTGTCCTCCTAGCTTTGATTTCTTGAAGATGTTGAGCTCTCAGATTTCTAAAATGAAGCCTTCTCCCAAGATGCTACCAAAGTGTGGAGATTGAATGAAATTGAGTGCACAATAGCTTATGCAAACTAATGGATGAAATGAAAATGAAATGGTGATTGCTATGGAATGCTTGATTGCTTGAATGCTTGGATGCTTGTTATCAAAAATACCTATTAGCTCTCAAATGGGAAATGAGGCTCCTTTTATAGAGTTTTGGAGGATCTAGGCCTAGGATTGACTTGGTTGAAGGAGTTGAGAGAAAGGGGGGATGTAGTTGGAATGTGAGAGAAAGAATAGGGATGATGTTCCTCTCACATTGACATGGAGGAGAAGAAGGTGGAAGGGAAAGACACATGTCAAGTGTCTCACAAAGACCAAAGAGAGAAAGGGGGGAGAGACATTTTCCTCATGAGGACTCTTTGTACAAGTGTCCCATGAGTCACCTTTGACCCTTAGAGGTGGCTTGAGAAGTCCCTTAGGAATAGGAAATGTCCTCTTGACTTGGTTGTTGAGAGGACATGTGGTCATAAGACCAAGTCCTATGAGGCCACATCGCCCTTAAGAATAGTACATGTGTGGGTGAGGATAAATATGAATAAATAATTAATAATAATTATTTATTTTAGCCAAGGTGATGTGTCAGGTGACTAGGTGGATGAAGTGAATTAGAAGACTTAGTCATATTTAGGTGATTGTGTATTTAATTAAATCACTTTAATAGACTATTTAGAAGACTTAGGATATAGAATTAGACTATAGTGAATTTATTAAATAAATTGAATAATTTATTTAATAAATAAAGGAATAATTATTAATTAAATAATAAATATTTAATTAATTTATCAAGTCAATAGTAATTAAATAATAAATATTTAATTAATTAATGAAACCATTTTTAGGTGTATACACACATAAAAGGGGATCTAACACCAAAAGAAAAATGGAAATTTCATATATCAAGTTTACCAAAATGTATAATAGAAAAAATGGAAGCAAGATACACAAGGTATTTGTCCACCTTTTCCTATTGCATAATTGGAAGGAAGATGACCTAATAGGCTCAAGTAGGACTTAAGCGCTAAGTGATTGTGATGATACTTTGTGATAAATGATTAGGATGAGGTGGATTTAGGGAAAATAATCTAATGATTCAAGATAAAATACTAATATAAGAAAAATTGAGTGGTTTTAGAAAAGACTGATTGATTGAAAATAGACAAGAAGCTATAGTGACCTAAAACATAAACCTAAAAGTAGTACTCACTTGTAAACTAAAAATCTTCTAAGTAAAAAATTCCTTGGGCATTTTTTTTCCTAGGAACAAGAAGCTTAGGGCATTTTATTCCCATGGATTTTTCTTGAAAGTTTGACAGATAATCCTACAAATCTTGATCTTTTTAGATTTTGTCCTAATAGTTGTGTAACTTGTACCTACACATAAAAAAAAATAGGGAATAGGTTGTGGAAAGAGGTTTTCCTTGGTCAAGCCCCTATTTAGGAAATAACCTTGAAAATAAAATAAGATTACATAAAGGAAAATAAATGTAAAGGTAAATATTATATCTACCTTTCCAATACCTTCATGCATGGATATTTAGATCACACATATTCATGAATATTCTTGAATGTTGCTTGAAATCATAGTTGTTGAAATTGGAATGTAGAAAGGAATCAAGGATGTCTTCACAAATGCATGGATCTATAAATGCCACTCCAGCTCTTCAATGTTGTTATTCTTGGTTGAACACTTTCTATGAAGGAAGAATGGATGAGGATGGACACATGATCTTTTTGGTTGCTTGAGAAATCCTCTACTTGGCCATTATGGGAGAGAATCCTTCTAAACTGGAGAGTATTACCTTCAAATGGCTTGGATGCTTGGATAATGCTAGATCTTAGATGCTTTCCTTCAAATACTAAATTTATGTGATTGCTTCTTGGTTCTTAATTAATAACTGATAGATATAAAAATGAATTGAGAATGGGTGTTTATATGTCTCATCACACATTTTAAGATTCAAAATCAAGCAATGCCAACCACTAGATCTAATTTCCCACCAAAACATTGCAATGAGGATCTAGTTCAGATTTGGGCCAAATTCTTGGGGAACAAAAGCCTTGGGCATTATGTACCTAGAAAAAGCACCAAAATTAAAAAAGGGAAGTCAGGCAGATAGAAAAAATGCCAAATAATGAGGAGATAAGTAGATGGAGTAAGTATAACATACATGCAATCTCAAAATTACCAAAATGGGGCCTAATTGAGCATCCAATTATGGGTGCTAAATTTTTAGGATGGTACAACAACTTCAAGGCCTTATCTTTAAATGTTATATTAAATGGTTTAGCCATGAGTGTATGATCATGAGAGAAGTCGCTACACAATGTTTAAAATATTCTCACGTGAGTCAAGGGGTCACCTTTTCCAGTATAAGTCTCCAAGTTAGGTATTTTAATGTGTTGAGGGATAATGCAAGGAAAAGGGGATATCAATGTTACAAGTAGGAATATTGAATTTGGATTGAGTCATGTAGACATATTTTTGTTGTAAGGATGACACATCTTGAGCAATACTATTAATAGTGGATTCAGTGGAAAGGTTGG
>BSBK01001222.1:2130000-2141058 GCA_027943335.1 Chamaecyparis obtusa | reverse complement strand
ATCAAAAAATGTAAGGAATACCCACTCCTCGGGAAGCCTGTGTCACAAGGCGTGTGATGGGAATATGCTCCTAGGCCTAGATCTGCAAAACTATGACGCCTGCTACCATGCTCCTGCTATGAAAGTAAACTATCTCATGGAGCTCTCTGAACATGTGATAGAGCAGGCAGGGTCCCCAATGAAATATGTGAGGGTGAGTAATCATATCATAAAGAATCTTGCCCCACCCAACATTGGAAACCCTGATGGACTTGATCAAGTACTGCAACATAGCCTATCAAACCTACCAGAATATATGCTAATGGGTACTCATGCCCATACTGAAAGATCATATAATCCCAAGTAATATGACGATCCATGATCGTGTCATCGGCAAAGATCCTCCTCATGGATACAATCCCCTCTAGAAGATCCTGGTCATAATATACTAAGTCTCCAACAACATGCAGTTGTAAAATATGGTACATACATCCTCTGGAGTCATCGTGATCTCTCTAGTAGGCAGATGAAATGTGTTATGCTTAAAATGGAATCTCTCTACTAGGGCTATCAATAATCCATGGTTCAAACGGATATCGGGTAAAGTAAGTAACTTATCCAAACCACACTGATCCAGTATGGCTAGGTCTATGGGAGATAATAATTGGGCTAAGTGTAACACTTGTGGATACACACATCATAATATGGGGTCAGGTAGATGAATCTAAAAACATAGAAAAATAGGAACGACATCAGTATTGATCTCAAGTGAACATTCAGCTATCAAAATCAACTACTAAAGCATCTCTAGAAAGCTAGAAAAGTACAATGAACGACAACAAGTTGATTACAAAAGTCAAAGCATCAAATTTTGGCCATACGATGAAACTCAACAAAGGTTACGATATGATTTTTCAATACGATGAAGTCCCCCAAATTGTACGATACGAGGGTACCTCTCGTATGATGAACTTCAAAGAAGCCATACAATGCGCATTTGTTAACTAGTTTATCATACAATATACTCCAAAGATGCATACGATGAACTTATTTAATCATACGATAAACCACACTAAAAAACTAAAACATGGTGAAAAACATCAAAATTTGACTAAAATCTACCAAATCAAAAGGAGTATTTGACTACTTACTTGTGTGTCATATGCTCGGGGTTGATTGTCTTGCCTCTGGAGCTTGAACTGATGGTTTTGGACTAGAACAGGCATCATTTAGATTCTGGAAGGCTCTGAGCTCTAAAAATTCAACTGTAGCAAATGATTTGCAAATGACCCCTCCGGGCCCCTTTTATAGATTTTGACCTAATTTTCAAAGTGCTCAGAATCTCGTGAAAATTGCACCCCTAGCTAATTTCAACATCTTAAATCCATTTTTGTGATTGAAATCAAAATCCAAGATCATTTACTTAGTCAAATTGCAAAGTCAACCCTTCTTGGTCAAACATAGTTGACTGCTAACACTATCACTTCTCATTTGCTTATGCCTTCATTTATCAATCCTCTGAGGCAAAAAAGATTATCAAACACAAGTGACTTCATGTTGGTCAACCTTGGTCAAAATTGGTCAAACTTTAGCCAAATCTAGTCAACAGGACCTCAAAATAGCTCTAAACATGTTGATATCCTCTTTCCAACTTTTCCCTTGTACCTCATTTCAATTTCAATCCCGAGGGGGCATGACAATATAGAAAAATATTTTCGTCAATCAAATGTCCTAATCTGCAAATCTAGCAATTGAACGAAATCTTTATCAATCAAGTCAATCAGTGACTAAACATCATCGCTCGGGGCATCTCAACTTCATTAGGAACCATATCAAGTTGAGATTCTCTGCATCTCCCTCTGAAAGAGTGTTATCATCGCTTCATATCAGCTCACTCGGACAAACATCTTTTCAATCTCTTGAGACATATTAGATTCATCAAGAGCCATATCAATATGGTATTGTCTCTTAGTCATGTGGTTAGCTTCTCATAATCCTAGTTGAGGTAGCTATCTCAAAGCTCTATGACAGATATTCAGTCTCGTCGCTTCATATCAAGCTGGATACTCTAGTCTCGCTCATCATTCTTCACTCATCTAAAAGTCTGGAGCTGATGTTTCTTTATCGATCTTCATTTACCCAAGTTCAAAGTCAGTTCCTTATCTTCTATCTATTCTTTGAATCAACGTGCTACTCGCACATTGATTCAAAGAGGGGCAAATGTAATCACCTAATATTTGTCTCTAGTCAAACCTAAACCCCTAATTTTGATCAAATTGCCTCAAATTAAATCCTAAATCCCAAAGACATATTTACTAGACATAATTGTGCAAAGTAACCTTGGAAATCCCTTTTGCATAGGGTCAACCCACAATAGTGGGTTACACTTTTTCGGAGGAAGAAATTCTTCCCGAAACACAGCGGAGGAAAAAAATGCCTTCATACTTTCGAATGAAACTGAAGTGCTACTTTCGAATGAAACTAAAAAGTTTCAAATGAAACCCAAAAATGCCATAGTTTCGAATGAAACTAGGTTTCATTCGAAACCTATTTTCTAGGAATAAAATATTCCATGCAACAAGGTTTCGAATGAAACCTAGGTTTCATTCAAAACCTTGTTGCATTAGGTTTTGGTGGGGTTTTTAACCCCACTTTCCATCATTTGGAAAGTGACGTTTCGGTTGTGCGGTTCGGCTGTGGGGCATCCGATTCATCGACCGTCATTTTCCAGGTGGGTATTTTTTGATTTTTTATGTATATATACGTATTACATTTGTATATTTATGTATTTTTTTAATGTATTTAGTATTTTTTAACATATATACATGTATATATGTGTATATACATGTGTATATGTGTATATATGTGTATATGCATGTATATATGTGTATATACATGTGTATATGCATGTATTTATGTGTATATGCATGTATTTATGTGTAAATATATGTGTATATGCATGTATTTATGTGTATATGCATATATTTATGTGTAAATACATGTATTGTTCATATTATTGGGTAAATTCATATTATTGGGTAAATTCATTCTTTTTTCCTCAATTCTGGAAGGCAGTGTTTTTTTTTCATCTAAATATAATCTAGAAGTTTTACAGAATTTAAAAATATGTACATAATTTATAATATAATGATATAATAATATAATTTTAATAATTATCAATAGTGGCATATTGTGATGGTTAAAGTTGTTGTGTTGTTGTTCTTGTCATCAAAGTTCAAATTCTATTGAGGTCCCCTATTTGTGACTTCATCAGTTCATAATTTCGGGTCCTATTTTCCCTTCCCAATAAGAATATATATAAATATAATAATTATTATTTAATATTAATTACAATATTATTATAGTAGAATGATCTAAAATATTCACACTTCAAATTTAAATAAAAAAATATTGCTATATAATATAATAATAATAATTTAATTTGAATACCTTTTTTACATAAAATTTTATTATTTTTTATTTCTAAAGAGTTTAATAAGAATATTAAGATGTTATAAGATCATATAATAATAATTTAGTATTAATTACAATATTATAACCTGTGATTTACCATTTAGATCTGGTTTCTATTTCATCTTCCCTTATGCAATTTCCTTTCACTTCAAGGTTGACTCCTAAGCAAGGGTTGGACTAGGGAAAATCCCTTTAGCCAACCTTCTTCCCCATTTTATGTGTGTAGTAACATGATAGAGTTTTTAGATTAGATCTAGGAAAAAGAGGTATAGTCATAGGATCTATGAAATTTTCAGTCGAAGACACTGGGGAAACATCGTCATTCTCAACATGTCATGAGGACACATCACCATTCCCACCATGTCCCGGACGTTTTGAGCTCAAATTTATGTCACGAGTCAATTTCATCTTTTGGTTTTTGTTTCCATCAATTTCAGCGCACTATCTGTCTATTATAGTCTATTATTATAAATTTTTTGGTGACTTCTCTAATAGATTAATTACATAATTTAATCATTCTCATTTCATTCAATTATATTACTTAGTGAAGGATAGACCTTGTCCCCGACTAGTGTTTAAGTCACCTCTTGAGCTTGTTTGGGGCATTCTTCCTTCCTAATGTGCAATTTAATGAAACAAGTATTTAATTTATCACATTACCTATTGCTCCCCATTTCTAATTGTACAATATGTATTGATGATTAGAGTATTCAAGAACCTTATATTGTTCAAGAATTACTAAGACCTCATACATGCAAAAAGAATTCTAGATAATTCTAGATAATAGAGTTAACATATTTAGCATGTGCAAGATGTGTGATGCAATTTGAACCCTGTGCCAATATAAAATGACTATGGCTTAGGGAAAAGTGTTATGATTTGGTTGCATGGACAAGCATTCCTATGTTTTTAGCATCTTTAGATGCAATGATAGACACATAATTACACCAATCTATACCAAAAGTGTTCTACCTAAAAGAAAAGACCACAAGGCATACACAAACATAAGCTAATTATATTTTTAGTGCTCAATTCAAATAAAACAAATACCTACCTCAACTATTTGAAAGATTCTAGACTCAAAGTGGAGTTAAGAAAAAAAACTCTACTATTCATGAAAAATAATCTTTGCTCAAAATTACTTTTAATGCTAGTGCTCTCAAAATAAAAATATAAACTAATCTAGGATATCATCACTTTGATACGATTTTAGATTTTGTAATAAGAAAATAATATCAAGAGTTAATAGCTAGAAAATAGTCACAACACTATTGTTGCACAAACGACTCAAATATCAAATGAAATTTATAATTAATCAAGCTAGAAAATACAAAGATGTTGAGTGTGTTTATTGTAAACATAAGTAGGGGGGGGGGGGTTAACACAACATTTGATAGGAAGTGTATATATCTAAAAGAGGAAAGAATAACTCTTAAATAAAATCTACACCAATATATTTATCTTTAATTTATTGGATTCTTCCTTATTTTAGGATACACAAAAACAGAATATGAGATAAGCATATATCAAAGATGCATTTTTACACACAAAAATGTTTCTCTTTTTAATCCTAAGGTTTATAAAATGATATTAACTTTAATACTATGAATGGAAAGGATAGCATTAAACCTTGTCACCTAACTATTCCATCTTGAATTGGCCTTACTCCATTATATTATTATGTTGATTGCATTACCTTTTTTAAAAAGTGATTGAACAAGACATTGTGTGCCTTTAAAGTAAATTAAAAACATTAAGATAGGTTGTCTATTCTCATCTCTAAATATTCCTCCCTCCACTAATTTCAATTTTTTTACAACTTGTTGAAATCACAATAAGTGTAATTTTTTGATATTTCTTGTCCACTTTTAAACTTTTTATTATTTTAAAATTATTTTGGTAAGATTAATTATTAAGTTTGTAAAACAAATATAAAAGTATCATATTACTACAATTTGAATCATTAGAGTGAACACAAAATTTTAAAATATTTCTTATATGCATTTAAACCTTTTAAAAACTACACCCATAATATTGTTCATTAAGCTTACAATCAAATATAAAAAATACAATACAATATTCTTCGTAATCTCATTTTTTCAATGAAAAACAATACAATATGAATCATTACAATAAATACAACTTTTTAAATATTTGTTATCTACATTTAAACTTTTTAAAAACTACGCCCATAAGATTGTTCATTAAGCTTATAATCAAATATTAAAATACAACATAATATTCTTTGTACAATCTCATTTTTTCAATGAGAAAAAATACAATCCAAATCATTACAATAAATATAACTTTTTAAATATTTCTTACTCACTTTTAAACTTTTTAAGAGAATTCCTATAAGATCACTTATTAAGTTTAGAAATCAAAATTAAAAAAAATTATATTAATACAATTTGGACCACTAGATGCACAATATTTTTTTATATTAAAAATCAAGAGAGTTCAGTACAAGGAGGCTAGGCCTCGACAAAAAATAGTTGTCGTGCCACCATAGGATAGGAAAAACAAGAGTCTATAGCCACTACTCCAACCTAGGGTCTAACTTATCCTTTTGACACCCCAACCTTACTCTAAAGGTTCTTCTTAGTCTTATTCCTTCTCTAAGGAATCAATCTCTATATGATCCCAAAGTAGGGAAAATCACCCAACACCACTAGGATCTTCAAAAAAAGGATGGAGATAGTCTCTAGGGCCTCAATACACTAAGATACAACCCCAAACTGAGTCCTTCAATACCCACAACTCAACTTCCTCACTTTCAGCCAAAATTCCTACTAGCCCTCATTCACTGGTTTTTCGTGTCTTTCTCCCAAAATTCCAGAACAACTAGGTAAATGCCTTGTAGATTTGGACACCCTTTTCAAATCCCAAAAATATCCCAAAGGGACTTGGACTTGTTCCAATCCAGAACCCCTAAACACTCACTAGGTTCGCATGCCTAATGGGCTAGACTAGGCATGGATAACCAAGCAAGTGCCAAAGGATGGGTTCTTAGAAACTTCCCAAGGCCTTAGAATGGTCTCACTATCTTAGAATTAATAATATCTCCCATTCACCAATTCAGTTCAATCCAATTGATTGACGGTCTTCACTTCTTCTCCACTCTTCTGGCTAAACACATTGAGATGTTTAGCCTAGGGCCGGCTTGAAAATAAGGAAAACCCACACCCCTCTCCTTGAGTCTCTGTATTATTTAAGAGTACTCCCCTAAATTTCATTTCCCCTAGGTCCATGAGAATCCTATGGTGGGATTGCAAGTTAGAGGGCCATTTCTTTCGAACCTTCAAATTCAAGGTTTCACAGACCAGTCTACACCAAACTGTGAATATCTTGCACAAATGAGATTAAAATAATTTCAAACCAAAGTAATTCAATAAAACAAAACCTCCAATACTCAAAACCTATAATCTCATATCCTTTCATGTCTGTACTGGACCGTACCATGCAAAACACAAAGAATTTTCTAGAAACTTGGGGTTTAATCTTATCTTTCGTCAAGTCTCTGTACAATGTGACATCCCCCTTGGATGTACAACCACCTTGTGTCTAAATAGACTCATATAAATGGCTATAACCAACTTTCAAATGGTTATCAACCATTTTACATCTTTTGAGAAACTTTTCAAAAGATGTCGAGCAACTTTTCAATGTTGCATAGCAAATTTTTAAAGTTGCATGACAACATTTGAATTTTGATTCCAATGCCCCTAAGAGACCTATCTAAAACAAAAATGGATCAAATCTATCCATATTAAGACCAAATCCACCTAACTCCTTCATGAATCAACTATTCATCCTATCTAAGACCCTTGGTTCAATTTGGCATCTAGGTTCATAACATCACCTTAAATTCAATTGAACTTACAAATGGTCTTTATTAAATTGCTTGATCTAAATGGATCCAAATCCTATGCTATACCTCTATTGGTTCCATGGAGGTGTCCTAGGTTCCCGTCACCATACTCCCTTGGCCAATAAAACTCAAGTCTCTTGAGTTGGTAAGTCTACAACTTTGAAACCCAACTTCTCAATAGCTATCTCTATTAGCCAAGTTGCATCCTCAAATGGTCTTCCTCTCCATTTGATGAGGTATTCAAAATATGTTTTCCTCATAGTCTTCTTGATCACCCTTTTTTCAATGACACACTCTATCTCTGGTTGTGGCATTCTAGGAAGTGTACTGAGCAGTTCCTCCTTGGATGGTTCATCTTCACTTGCACCAAACACATTAGAGCCCTTATAGGCATAGATATCAGATCCATTGAAAGTATTAGACAAACCAATGTTTGGTGGAAAATCAATTTTATAAGCATTTGTGCCACACTTTTGCAAGATTTTGAAAGATCCTATCTTCCTTGTCATAAGTTTGGTGTGATTTCCTTTAGGGAGTCTCTCTTTTTTGAGATGAATCATCACTATATCTCCCACTACAAACTGTAAATCTCTCATCTTCTTGTCAGTTGTATCCTATTACTTTTCTGATGTCTTCTCCAATGTACTTCTCACCTCTTGGTGTATATCTTTCATGACTTTTGCAATGTCATCTTCTTGTGCATTGTTCCTCTCTAAGGAATTCACTTCTCTCAACTCAAGTACACCCCTAGGATGTGTCCCATAAACAATTTGAAATGAACTAAGTCTTGTACTCCTATTTACTAAATCATTGTAAGAAAATTTTCCTTCGGAAAGTACTGAATCCCAAGTTTCTCCATGATCCTTTGTCAAGAACCTTAATAGGTTCCCAAGTGACCTATTGAAAACCTTTGTTTGGCCATTTGATTGAGAATGGTATGTTGATGAGTAGGACAGACTGGTTCCTAGCCTCTTCCAAAGAGTTCTCCAAAAGTGTCCAAGGAACTTTGAATCCCTGTTAGAAATTATGGCTAAGGGGAATCCATGTAACCTTACAATTTCATTGAAGAATATGCCTGCCACATGAGAAGCATCATGACTTATCTTGCAAGGTAGGAAATGGGCCATCTTGGAAAATTTTTCAACCACTACACACACACTGTCATACCCTTTCCTAGTCCTTGGAAGTCCAAGTACAAAATCCATGCTTATTGAATCCCATGGTCTATTTGGGATGGGTAAAGGTGTATAGAGACCTTTATTTGAACTTTTACCTTTTTCTCTTTGACATACCATACAACTTTCAACATACTTTCTGACATCAGTTTGCATCTTTGGCCATTAGTAGAATCTCCTCACCAAATCTAGTGTTTTCTAGCCCAAAGTGGTCTGCCAAGCCCCCACAATGTTTCTCCTTCACAACAATATTATCTTTGACCGATCCCTTAGGGATACATAGTTGACTACCTTTAAAAAGAAACCCTTCTTACAACAAATAATCTACAAACTCATTTTGATATATGTCAGTCATATCCTTGCATACCTGATAGGCTTCCTTAAAGTCTTCATCATGTTCATACATATCATTCATTGAGTTGACCCCCATGTTCTCTAACCTTACCTCCTGGATGGTCAATTTCCTCCTATTGAGGGCATCAACAACCTTTTTTTCTACCCCCTTCTTATGTTTCATGGTGAAGGTATAAGCTTGAAGGAATTCCACCCACTTTATAATATGCCTATGACTTAGTTTCTCCTACCTATTTAAGAAGCTTAAGGCATGGTTGTCAGTATAGACAACAAATTCTTTTGGAAACAAGTAATGCCTCCATCTCCTCAAGGATTGCACCATTGCATACATATCTAGGTCATATGTAGAATATTTTTGTTTAGCTTCATTAAACTTTTCACTAAAGAAGGCTACTATCTTTCCTTCTTGGCTCAAGACCCCACCTATGGCTCTATTGCTAGCATCAAACTCAATGGTAAACACCTTGTTAAAGTCTGGTAAGACTAGTATAGGTTATTCTGCAACCTTTTTCTTCAAGAACTCAAATGACCTACCAGTTTCATGGGTCAACACAAATTGACACTTCCTACCCCCCTTTTATTGTGTCTATTATAGGAGCACACACATTGCTAAAGCCCCTAATAAACTTCCTATAAAAAATTTATAGACCTTGGAAGCTTTTTACCTCACTTGCATTCCTTAGGGTTGGCCAGTTTAGTATTGCCTCCACCTTGGATGGGCCCATCTTTAGGTTCCCTTTTGAGATCACAAATCCTAGGAATATCAATTCCTCCTGCAAGAAAACACACTTATCCAAGTTGATCCTCAACTTCTCCTCTTGTAGCCTCTTCAATACCTTCTCAACGTGTGTTAGATGCTCATCTCTACTTCTACTAAAAATGAGAATGTCATCTAGATAAACAACAATAAAATGATTAATAAAGGGTTTGAGCACTTCATTCATGAGTCTCATGAATGTGATAGGAGCATTTGAGAGGCCAGAGGAAATCACCATCCACTCAAATAACCTCTCATTGGTCTTGAATGCATTTTTCCATTTGTCTCCTCTTCTGACCCTTATCTAGTGGTAGCCACTCTCCAAGTCCATCTTGGAGTAGTACCTTGCCCCTCCTAGGCAATCCATCAAGTCTTCCATCATGGGCATGGGGAACTTGTACCTTATGGTGATCTTGTTTATGGCCCTTAAATTAGTACATAACCTCCATGTACCTTCCTTACATTTTGTTAATTATTTATATAACGTTTAATTCCAATTTATGATCTAGACTATTGACAAAGTGAAATTTTATTACTTCTTTAAACTTAATATTCTAGAACAAAAAAGACTAATATTTTATTAGCCATTTATACGTAATATTTAATTATTTTTTAAACCTAATATTGTAGGAAAATAATAAAACTAATATTCTATTAGCTATTTATATCATCTTTAGTCCCAATTTATGATCTAGACTGCTAAATGATATTTTATTACTTCTTTAAACCTAATATTTAGAACAAAAATGACTAATATTACTTAAGTAGACATAAAATTCTAAAAGAAAAAAGGTAGCCTTTAGCAAGTCCTATATGATTGACTTTCATGCATTTAAAACCATTATTTTATTTTATTTTTAGAAATAGTTTGATATATATCTTTGTTTATCTTGTTTGTTTCATCGATCAAATCTATGTTTATGCTTACACATGGAAGTTAAAGATGATGAGATTGAGTGTTAGGTAACCAAAATTAAGTCCTAATACACTTTGTTTCCTTTTTTAATCATATAATGATTTGAACTTTGTCAATTCAATGTATTATCTAATAATATATGTCGTCGTCCATCTTAATGAAAGTGTGATTTCTCGACCTTAAAATGTGTTTTTCCCCTTCCATTATTATTATTATTATTCAAACTAAAAAAATCATTATGAAAGCAAATCATTTGATTTATAATATTTAATTGTTGGCGTGCATTCCAAGTATTAGTAGTGATTGAATATTAAAACAAGGTTGCAGAGCAGCGAAGTTCTTGCCAAAATGTTAGAAGGGTTGTTTTAACTTTTCAAATAAATTTGAAAGTTTAAATAGCTATTGTCAAAGCTATTTCACTTCAATATTTCAATTCTTAAATAGTTTTACCAAAATCTTTCCAAGATATAGAACTTATGCCCCTTAGAATGTTTCATTATGTTGGAAAAATTATTTTGCTCTTTCTCAAGTA